>JAODAL010009185.1:0-112582 GCA_025379985.1 Phyllomedusa bahiana
GGGAAAATTGGCGAGGTGACCAAAAATTTTTAGAATTGGGCTCTTCTTATAACCCAAAAATTTCGTATGGTTGGTAGGTGCAGGTTACTAAAAACTGGTCTGTTCTAGATTGCTCAGGGCAGTAGTACTGCTGAACTGAGATCCGAGAAGGGACAGGGGGGTGGTGACCTCACATAAAGCCCAGATCTTGCTATCTGCTATTCAGAGAATCTAAAGCAAGCAATTTTGCAAAGAGTTTTCAATTTTCTATCATTTTGTGTCTGCAGCAGTCCATAGTAAGAGAAACAAACAAACAAACTCTGAGTAGCCTGATCCGGCAGTAACAGTCTCTTCCATCCATCCTCTACATTCTGCTAATTTACAAAGTGTATTTAATATAGAAATAGGGCATAGAAAGAAGGGACTATGAACTCTATATTTCTATTTAATCATTTAATTATATTTTTATTGAAGGTGACCTGTCGCAAATTGGCTCCAAAATGTATTGGTCCTTACCCGATTGTACAGGATATCAATGCAGTCACTTTTCGCTTACGCCACCAACCTTTTGGATCCATAACCTATTCTATAAGTCTCTCCTCAAAAAATACATATCTCCTGCCGGTCCCGGAAAACAACTTACCCCTCCAGTCCAGGTTGATGGGAAAAATTGTGGATTCCTGTAGTGTCTCGAATGGTCTACAATTCTTAGTCCATTGGAAGTGGTATGGGACTTTGGAATGAACCTGAGTTTCAACCTCATCTGTACATGCTTACTGGTGAGGGCATTTCATACACATTTCCCAGATAAGTTTGATCCTAGACCTAAGGATCCAGTGGCTCCTCGTAAAGAGGGGGAGAGTACTGTCAATAATGTCTGTCTACCCTGTTAAGGAATACCTGTTTGTAAGAGCCTCTGCCTGGGTTTGGAACCGTGTCTCAGTGGTTAAGTCCCCGAATCCAATCCCTGGGGTGGGGTATTTAAACCATTCTGTCTCCTTGCTCTAGTGTCTGTTATTAATCCTGTGTCCTGGCTATTGTGTGTGTGTGGATGTGCTATAGATTTGTATTTCTGTGGTTCTGGACTTTGACTCATATCATAGTTACTCTCCTGCTCTCTGATGTGGTACATTCTTTTTTGGTTTGACCTCGGCTTCCTAAAATCGCCAATCTATTTGTTTCTGTTTTGTCTGTACCCTGTTTCTCTGTTGTCTGTCTGCTCCTTGTTTTGGGCAAGGTTTGTTCAAGAAAAAACCCAATGGTGCCATTTTTGAGATTTAGATATATCCTATTTTTTAAATTTGCACTGCAGCTAAATTTTCTTTAATCAATTACTTTTTCAAATCTATGGTAGTGGGTGAGGGGTCGTATATATGTGGGCTCAAATTGAAGCTTTTATTGGTTTCAAATTGGGATACATTGGGAACTCAAAATTACTAAAAAACATTGGGATTTGTTTTCTTCTACAGTGTTCCACGTATGGACTAAGTTATGCTAATTTTTAATTAAAGGGGTTGTCTCGCTACAATGATTGGGTTTTAATTTAAAGATCTTTAAAAAACAAGCAGCTTTGCAATATATGTTCATTACAAATGTCCTACTGATTTTGAGCTAGCCCTGTTAGTATTACTACATCAGCTCCTCAAATTTCTATAGCAGCCGACCTGTTGATCCTTATCTTACTGGCTGTCAGGTCTGAATGACTCATCACCTTTGAAGACAGGTCAGAGCAGAGAGCCCCTCCAGCACAGAATGCTTCTGGAGGGGGAGGAGGACGATGGCGTCTGTGTCCTTAAGGCCTGGATGAACCCTGTGTGTCCCTGCGTCCTCCTGCTCTCGCCACAGATAGATGTGACAGCAGTGACCCTGTCTGTTTATTTATAATCATGATATGTCTTTGGAACTGTGAACTATACTAATACTATAGAGATCAGGCATGTGAATACTTTATTGTTCTCCAGTATTAGTGAGACATCCTGAGTATAGTAACACTGCCCTTGTTGTTGCGGAGATGTGGAGACTTGTAAGCTAAGCAGGGGATATAGGAACACATGCATTCCCCTTCTGCTCTATTAGCACACCCACTTCACCTTCCTCTCTACACTCTTTAGATCGCCCTCTCCTGCAACAGACCTAGGCAGGCACACACAGGGTGAACTCTGGGAACCCCCTCCCCCCCCCCCTGGATAGAAGTTACGTAGCTGCCTGTGTGCTGATGGGAGGGGGGAGAGGGAGCAGAAGAGACAGACCAAGAAGCACGCCCCTCAGTTCAACTTACCAGGGACACTGACAGGCTGAAAGCTCGTAATGAGACAACTCCTTTAAGCAGCATAACCAATTATGTGTAATGTTTTAAAAAATTATTTAATGTTAGAATTTAGTCACCCTAGAAGACTAGAACATGCAATCACTTGATTACTTGCACTATTTACTGCAGTACTAATATACTGTTGAATATTCATTGATCTCCTATTACACCATGCCTACTGTGGCAGCTAAATGGCTAAATGGTAGGAATTAGAGCTGTGGCAGGTGACGGCACTTGCTCGGACTCTCCAATATCCACCCGGTATGAAGTGAGGTCAGTGCGTGAGCCCACTCCATACCTCCTTAAGGGGGAGTTCACACAATGGGTTTGGATGCTGATTCCATGCCAAAAATCAGCGTCCAAACAAAGTGTACAGTGTTTTACGCTTTACCCTATGTAAAATCAGTGTCATCATTCAGACAATGCTTTTTATACCTTAGTGTATATTTGCAAGTACATTCCTCGCTAACAAATTTACATGTAAATTCTTTGACGTGGGTTATGCGCCCATAATAATAAAGTGCCCAAGGCAGAAATCCACCTCGGGCAGTACAGATAATTTCCATGCCACCATGAAATTTCAACGTGGAAATGTACGCAATCAAAGTGTGGACAACCCGTTGTGTAAACTTACCCTAACACCACCGCAGCATACATTGCCGCCACAGGGCATTAAAGGGTAAAAAGGGTGTTCATATCTCATACTTAAAGGGAATGTGTAGTCAAAAAAATGACTCATTGTTTAACTCACATTTTTATGTTAAACACATTTTTTAGGAATTTTTGGTTATGTTTTTTTTTTTATTTTCCATATCACTTTCAGTATTTTTTTTAATAATTCTTAAGTCCTGCAGTTTTCACTTTGGCCACTAAGCCTAATAATCGTCTGACATTTCCTGTTCTGTTTAGAGAGGCTTTTCAGCAGTGAGCTCATTATTAGTAACAGCAGGGTCAAACTGAAAAGGGGACCCATTGTGTACAAAATAACACAGAATCCACCAGTCACAAGAAGAGATGTCACAGCTCCCCCTCTCCCCTCCCTTCACAGTGAAAACTCTTCTATACAAATCTATGGGACAGAATCTGTCATTCTATGTGCATGAAGCTGCTGTATCTCTCTGACTGCTGTTAAAGCAGGAAAAGCAAGAATGTCTTCCCCACAATCCTATATAGACGGGCGAATTGAGAAATCTACAATCGGGAAATAAAAACGGCTAAGAGGAAAAGAGTATGGATCAGGGTCTTGATTTAATGAGTAAAAAAAAAAAAAATGGCGACAGATTCCCTTTAATAGCGTGTGAGCTATACTCAGAACTCCCATAAAACATAATGGAGAGTCATGCACAAGTACAACTGGCTTTTCATTCTGATATTTTCGGTGGCCTGCTCGCGAGATAGGCGTTAGCGCCAAAGGTAAGACCCACTCCTATTACACTTTGATGGCTTATTCTGTCAATATGTCACCAAATTGCATGGTGGGAACACCCCTTTTTTAATTCAATTAACAGGGTGTATTCCATCTGGACTTGGTGATTTGTGCATTTTAATCTTTTGAGCCAGCCTTGCATTTTTTCCTGTGTTGCAGATAGGGTCTGTCTAGGTCTAAGACTTTTTTTTGTTGCCCAAAGCAACCAATCAGAGCTCCCCTTTTATTTTATTTAAATTTAAGTGAAAGGGGGGCTTTGATTGGTTACTATGGGCAACACAGAAAGTCTTACACCTAGACAGGAATCAATCACTATCTTGCATTGGCACTATTAAAAGTACAGTGTTTGCAAGTATGAACAACACTGAAACAGATCTAAACATTGAAGGGGCTGCAGTGTTCACAGGACCATTTAGTCAGCTGATCAGCAAATTGCGGAGAGGCTGCCACTGATATAATGTTGGTGATGAAACCTAAGAATAGGCATACCACCTGGTGCTTGCAGTTCTACAGTTCAGTGCCTGTCACGGGGGTCGCGGGCGCCGCTGCCGCTGCGGCCGGTCCTCTCCCCGCAGGGGACTCGGCGCGAGCATCGCGGTCGCCCACGACCACCCCGGGTCCCCCGCGGTCCCGGCGCCTGCTTTTTTACCTGGCCCCGCCCCTGTGAACGCCGCCCCGGCGTCCTGACTGCCGTGCTCATGCCCGTCCCCCTAGCGCGAAAGCGAGACTCTTGGCTCAGATTTAAAGGGCCAGTGACCCATTAATTGGTTGTTTTCCGGACGTTGGTTCTATTTAAGGTTACGCCCCTAGCAGTCGCGCCAATTTGTTGGTGTGCTTAGAGTGAGATATGTGCGTCCTTGAGTCCGTATCGTTTATCCTTGTTCCAGTCAGGTGCGCTATGTGTCCTGACCTTGCCTGTTTGCCGCCTCCCCTGACCGTCTGCCGTCTCTGACCACGAAACCTCTGCCCCCTGCCCTGCCCTTTCTGCCTGTCCCTACTACCCATTGGATTACGATTTTTGTACCACGCTTTTACCCCGGCCGCCACCGCAAGCAAGTCACGTCGGGGGTAACGACCTGGTAGCCTCACGCCGCGCAAGTCCATCCCGCTTTGCGGCGAGCTCTGGTGAAAACCGGGGGCTACTTAGATTCCGTTCCCTGGCGTGGCTTAAGTACCACCGCTTGCGGTGGTCCAGCGGATCCACCGAACCGTCACAGTGCCTATGCCTGTCAATCCTATGTCTTGCCTGTGTGTCTTGTGTCTTCACTTGTTGGTCTTGTAATTACACCTGCTGATTCTGTGTCTTCACCTGTTAGTGTGGGGTCTAATATCTGCTACTGATCCAGTGTCTTTGTCTGTCTCTTTGTCTTTAAATTTTCTGTGTTTGCATGGGGGTCCTGTATAGACACTTGCTGGTCCTGTGTCTTCACTTGTGTCTTCTCCTACTTATGTTTACAACCCTGTCCAGCTATCATATCCACATTCCAGTCCAGCTCCAGCTCTGGTCTGGTGTCTACACTTTAGCCCTGCTCTGGTGTCTATACTCCATCCCTACTCTGGGATGCATATTCCAGTCCAACTTTGATGTTCACATTCCAGTCAGGCTCAATAGTCCTAGCTCCAGCTCTATGTACTAGCTCTGCTTCAACATCTGGTGAGGCGCGGCGGACTTTACATGATATGTATGAGCGCACTACCTCGGGCGGCGAATCTTAGGCGCAGCGCCGCACTGCGCCTTAGTCCCGCACTGCACCTCACACACTGGCGAGGCGCGGCGGACTTACATAGTGAAGGTAATCCAGCACTCACGCATAGGATTGAGTTTGTAGAAAACTTGTTCACCTTTATTAAAGAATTCTTAAAACCCTGATTAAAAAACATCCAACATGCAAGTACCGTTTAGGGTTTTCAGGTAGATCTTCCCCCCTTTAATATATTTTACAAATTAAGGGCTGAAGATTAGTCTGAAACGCGTAAACTGTATTTGCTGTTTGGATTTTTTTAATCATGTTTTAAGAATTCTTAAAAAAAGAAGTGAACTCGTTTTTTAAAACCAATCCTAGTCTTGAGTGTGGAAAACCTTCGTTTCCATTTTTGCAGAGTGCTTTCATCTCCAGCCAGGAGATCCCGTGCCCCGGACTTGGATTAATGAAGCTGTAAAACCCCGTGATCCGAGGAGCCGGTGAGCGTACTCGTTTTTTTTTTTTTTTTGCTGGACTTTACATAGTATGTATGAGCGCGCCCCAGCGCCGACAAATAATGTAAGGTTTTATTTGAAAAAGACCCTGAAAAAATTAAATTTCCTTCGGGATGACCACAGGGGAAAATCCAATGGCACATGTTGACAGTTTTGCTTACTTGAATTTTAATCAGGATTGAAATACAAAGAACAGACAGGTGGCTGAATTACAGACACCAAGATCTTCAATTCTAATATCTGAATGCAACCATAGCTCAACTGGACAGACCCTAAAATTTTGTGTCAAAATGAAATGCGCAGACTAATTGTCTGTTTCGTCCCTTGTTCTGTAATATACAATATTCCAGGACAACATATCTGTTCAAGATTATAAACAAATACCAAAGAAAACTAAAGTTTGATTTTTTTGTTTTTTTAGTAGCGTGAAACAGATATCCAGTGGAAGGAAGAATGACTTGAGCAGCATGTTGGGTACCTGACATGTTGGTTTCACTTCACTAGTTCATTACTCTTCTATGACCACTATTAATATTTTGGTAAGTTTCTAATATATCTATCTAATCTATGTACTGCAAATCTGTGTTTGTATGGTTTGGCGCTACACACAGCTTATCCATTTTTTTGTTTTTCAAAGGACATTTCCAGAATTTACAACGGCAACAAAGTGAATGACTTTGTTTGAACTCTCACCCGTGTGCCTCAAAATATATGCACACTGAAGCCAGTCAAAAATTTACAGCAGTGCTGATTGTGAATTATCTGCATGTCAACAGCAATCACAGTACATAAATATTTCAAAAGGGGAGTAAAACCCCCTCTGCCCTATTCATCTCTGACATATGCCCTGGGGCCAATGCTTTCCCAGGGCATCTAGAGGTCAAAAATTGGCTTCTGGTTTGTTTACTATGAAAGCTTTCTGGGTGCGAGGATGTTAGAGATGGGCGAATTGATTTTAACGAAGGGGAAAATTCCCTTTAAAAATTTTCAAAAAAACTTGGTTTGGAACGAAGTCGAAGTTTGGGGGACTTTGGGTGAACGAAGTGTGCTTTTTGATTGATAAAATGGCTGCGGCACAGGGTTACAGGGGGAAAGAACTTGGGGAAAGAAGGGCATAGCCTGCTTTTAATTGCAAAAGATGAACCAATCAGAGATGGGGCGGGATTCTGGACGTCACCACAAAAAAAGCCCGGGCGCGACGCGGGGGACCAACTCCCTCACTTGCTTTCGGGGGAAGGGTTTTGCCCCCCCGCGGCTGAAGCTCCACTAAGAACTGTTTTTTATACAGCATTTTTGGGGGGTGTCTCGCTTGTCTCAGAGATGTTTCTTAATGTTTTTTTTTGATTTAGGGGGGGTTTTATTGGATTAAAAAAATCCAGTGGTGCGCCCCCGAAAGCTGCTATACATTAAATATCCAAGTGGGACTAACCATTCCTTTTTTGTATTCATTTAAAAGAAACAGGTTTTTACAATAAAAAACCCTTCTTTTTGGCTGCTCAATTTTCTTTTGCGCAATTTACATCCAGGGTTATTAAGCGTTTTTTTGCTGGTGTGCTGACCCCAAAAACCGTCATTTTCAACGCCAAAATCATAATTTTTCCCTGACATAATTAAACAAGCGAAGGTTAATTACAATTTTATCTTTGTTGTGTGGCGTAGAAAACCAACAAATTTAACACGCTAAAAAAGCAAATATTTTGTGGTGGCCCAATTGTTTAGCGCAATTTTACTCCGGGGGTTTTAATTAACGTTGTTTTGCTGGTGTGTGACCCCAAGAAACCGTCATTTTCAACGCCAAAATATATACATTTTTCCTGTGTTTTTTTCACAAGTAAAGGGTTAATTACAATTTTATCTCTTTTGGTGGGTAAAAACAAGCAATTGTAACACGCTACAAAGCTACTAGTTTGTGGTGGCCCAATTGTTTGGCGAAATTTTTACACCCAGGGGTTAATTAAGCATTTTTTTGGGGGTTTTTGTTTTTTGGGACCCCAAAAAACCCGTTTTTTAAACCCCAAAAAATTTTAACATTTTTCCTGTAGCAAATTTCAAAGTAAAGGAATTTACAATTTTATCTCTTGTTGTGTGGCGTAGAAAACACGCAATTGAAACGCTACAAAGCTACTGTTTTTTGGGGGGGCCCAATTTTTGGCGCAATTTACACCGGGGTTTAAATTTAAAGCTTTGTTTTTGTGGTGTGCGCCCCCAAGAAACCGTCATTTTCAACGAAAAATATATCATTTTTCCTGTAGATAATTACAAGCAAAGGTTAATTTAAAATTTTTATCCTTGTTGTGTAGCGTAAAAAAGCCATTGTAACCGCTACAAACTACTTTTGTTTTCTCAATTCTTTTGCGTAATTTACATCCAGGGGTTAATTAAGCGTTTTTTGGGTTTTTTGTACTGTAAAAGAAACTTTGTTTTTCACCGCCACAGAAGAAATTCTGTAGCAAAATTTTCTATCAAGGTTTTTACCCTGTTTGTGCTTTTTTTTCAGTAAAATACACAGAGTTTTAAACGGCAATACAAGTCAATTTTTCCTGCCCATTTGTGGAGGCAATTTATACCCAAGGGTTCCCCAAGTTTTTAGTGGGTTCTTTTGGGCGTCAAATACAGGGTGTGTTTTATCTTTTAAACAATATCTTCATCAAAAGTGTCGAACATTTTAAAACAAACAGTATGTCGACAGAGAGGTGGGGCTTTCACCTGCGAGTGGCGAGGCACAAACTTTCCCGGGCCCCGGGTCGCAGCACAGAAAGGGACATGCAGCAGGGTCACTGGTGAGGCCACAACTGCCGCTGTATCTGCGGCCATGTTTGCCAGAAACCCAAAGGGTTCTTGTTTGGTTTGACTAGGTCACCCCACTTCCCCCAATGACATCTGACAAACCCCCCCCGCCAAGAGTCCGGGGATCGTCGCCCCAAAACCCTTGTTGGCAGGGCCCTGGGAGGGGGTCAGCGGCCCCCCCTGTCCTCAACCTGCCTCTTCCCATCCGGTTCCCCACCCAGGATTACTATGTGGTCTGGGCCGCGCCATCTTAGGGGGGATGAAACAATTTGGGAGGGCAGTCAGCACTACTTGGCAGCAAAGAAAGGGGCCAATATCCCCGTCTTGCGTAGGCGGCAAATAGATGTGGAGGTGGCATGGGGGGTCTGTTGTGGGGGTAGCCTTGCATCCCAAGGGCCCCGGTTGATGAGGACAGCGTGACGATGAAACACAAATAGATGATGAGAGACGACCGCATTTGGGGACCGGGTGAGGAAAGGGCTTCATCATCATCGGAGAAGGGGGGCTTTAGCTTGCGCGTCAGGCAGCGGCAAAGCCACAAGGGGTGGGGGTGGGGTAAAGGGGATAGAGCAGTGTAGGTGGGGACCAACGGCCACGGGGTAAAAAACCCGCTTGCAGGCCCCAAGAAAGAAAAGCAGCACGGGGCTCAGCAAAGGCAGCGGCGCGTAGTCACTCAGTGCAGGCGTTGGGGGGAAAAAAATTGTTACCGGGTAGTGGCATTCTTTGCTAAGACACCGGAGGAGCCAAATATGGAAAAGAGAATTTTAAAGCAGAGAGTGAAGCGAAAGCCGGAGCTAACATTGGCACCAGGCCCGCGTCAACACATGCAGCGCCCCAACCGGGGGGCTGGGAGAAACGTGGTCGTTTGGGGTGGCCCCATCTGCGCCGCAGCAACAGCATAGCGCAGTGCCAGGGGCACCTGCCATTGCACCCATCAAGGCCCCCACCACTCTGCGAAGGGAGCTGTTTCTCTTTGACATCATCCCCCGGTCCGATGCTCCTCTCCTCGCTACTAGGGGGCCCCCCCAGCAGTCGTTCGGAGGGGGGATTGAAAAGAGACAACGTTGCGCCAACCACCAAGGTGCGCAGCTGCCCGTGCTCCTGTCCAAGTTGTTGGTATGCAGTTCCTCCCTTTCCAAATGGGGGACCTGCACCATTCAGAGAACTTGGCTTTTGCCGAGCCGGAGGAGAATTCCAGGTAATTTCTTTTCCAAAAAGACAGTACCCCCACTTATAAAATAGGGGAAAAGAAGGGGGCCCCGTCCTTTGCTTATCGGTTTTTTTCCAAGGTGCCGGCGCGCGGGGGCGTCTGGAGCTGTAAAAACAGTCAGGGCCAGTACATGTCCTTTACGGCCCCTGGGTGAATGTGCTTCCGGGCCCCGGCACCCCAACAACGGGGAAGGAGACGCCCGCTTTGTCCCCACGTTGCAAACGCGCTCCTGCGCCCTGTCCTCCTTCCCTTTCCATCACCCCCACCCTTTCAGCCTCCCAAGTAGTCCTTTATCCCACATGTGTGGACACAGCGGTGTCACGCATTCACAACCCGGCTTGCCCAGGGAACAAAGTCAACAGGGGAGGAATGCCCCCTCATGGAGCAAGAAATCGATGTGTGGCTTTTTCCAGCCAACTGCAAATCGGAACCATGGTGACGGACAATGGGAGGAACATGGGGTCTGCGCTGCACGGGGAGGGATGGCCCTGTGCCTGCATCCCCGGTTCAAAAGGTTGGAAAAGGGTTTATGAAGTCTTCCACCCCATCTTTGAACATTTGAAAAGGGCCCGGAATGTGCATGCACTTTATCCTTCAACAAACCAGGCACCCTCCTCGAGTTGCAGTGGCAGAAGGCCCCCCCAAACACTTTATATGCATGTTTCCACTGCTGGAATTCCGGCCTGCCAGTTGGACCACTGTATGAACAAGAAAGGCCATTAAGATTTTTTGTGATCCAGGAGACAGAAGTATCCCCCGTGTAACTTTTATGTCAGCCCCTGGCAGTAAGCGGACACCTGCCGTTTTTTGAGGCCTTCGGGAGGCGACGTTTTTGTCAGTCCCAGACTCGGGATAAAACGTCATTCCCCCTGTTTTATGTCCTGGAACAGATGTGAAAAACTGTTGGGCAGGGGACGGAGACGTGGCACTACACCGTGGGCACCCTTAGTCCGGGGGGACTGAAAAGGAGGAGGAGGAGGAGGACATTGGCCAGAAGATTATCGGTGAAATAGTGGATTTTTTTTACCCCGGGACAAGAGAGGAGGAGCAGGGCAGCTGGAGGAGGTGGATGGAGTGAGGGAAAAACGGGGGCAGATGACCCCCCAACACCGTGCAGTATCAGTGGAAATGGGGGCCCGGGGCCCCCTCGGAGTCATTTTTGGAAAAGGGGCCCCCAGCATGCTTATTTGCCTGGCTAGTGAAGAAAGTCAGCATCCCGGGAGAGGGATGACTTTGGTCTCCACCCCATTGGACCCTGCTAACGGTCCAAAAAAGGGGGCCTTTTTCTAGCTATTGAGAGGGAGGACAAACTCAAATACTATAGGGAAATTTCCCCCCTAATCAGTTGGGCCCCTCCTATGTGCGGCATCGCCCCCCCTGAAGGTCTGAGGGGGGGGGTTTCCCCAGCGCTCAGTATACTGCCGCGGCGCTGGGGGGAGGGGGGGGGGTAGGAGCAGTACCCCCCATAGCGTAAACCCAAGTCTGGAGTCATGATGAGCACTCCTTCAACCCCCCCTAGGAGGAGGGAGTCGCCAGCACGCAGCAGGACCTGGAGCGGGGCCCCGAACCAACAGGCGGGGCCTACTTTTGGACAGCCTTGCCACCCCGTTAGAAGATCCGCTGGACTACGGGGAGCCAAACGGATGTGTGGCCGCAACTTGCCCATTTGCGGGAGAAGCTGCCTGCCCGGCCGTAAATGTGGCCCTCAAGGGGTGTTCGTGCGGCGGGGTCCCTCGTTACCCCCGGAGAACCCCCTTGTCCCCGGGAAAGGGAATGACTGACCTTTGCAAGGAAAACAGGCGTGGATCGGCCCCGGATTTTAAACCAATGCCTTAGGCGTCAGACTAATCGCCTACGCCTCACCCCAAAATTGAAAATAGTTGGGGTTTAAACTACCTGCCCCAGCCCTTTCGTGCCGCCACCCGTTGAGCCACACATCTGCTGACAGTTTCTCCTTGCCACCAACCATCTTTACCAGGGATGGTTTGCCACCCCCTCCAAATCGTCATTGTGCCACGTCGACCCCATGCTGGCTGTGGCTGCTTTCCCTGACCTCCCCACTTTCATTGTCCCACTCGTGGCCTATTTCCCGTTTTGCCACCTCCAGAATGTGTTGTGCCACTTCCTGACCTCATCTGCTGCTTTTGGCTGCTGCCGTGACCTCCCACTGTGTCATTGTGCCCCCTTCTGACCCATGCTGGTGGGCTGTGCCGTGACCTACCTGTGTCATTGTTGAACGGTCTGACCTCATGCTGTGCTGGGCTGCTCCCTGACCTCCAACTGTTCACTGTGCCACTGTCTGATCAGCTGCTGCTGGGCTGTGCCGGGCCTCCACACGTTCTTGTCCCCCTCTGTGGGCCCAATCCTGTTTTTTTGCCACCCCAGAAAGTCATTGTGCCACTCTGACCTCTGTGCTGCTGTTTGGCTGCTGCCCCCTGACCCCCACATGTGTCATTTTGCCACTGTCGACCTATGCTGCTGCTGTGGCTGTGCAGGACCTAACACTTGCTTGTGCACTGTCTGACCTCTGCTGTGTGTGGCTGTGCCTGACTCCCCACTTTCATTGTCCACTCTGTGGCCTACTCCTTTTTTGCCACCTCCAGAAGTCATTGTGCCACTGCCCACCTCATGCTTGCGTGGGTGTGCCTGACCTCCAACTGTGTCATTGTCCACTGTCTGAATCATGTGCTGCTGTGGGTGCTCCAGGACCTAAACACGTGTCATTGTGCCACTGTTGACCTCTGCTGCTCTTGGTGCTGCCGTGACCCCCACACTGTGTTTTGTCCCACTCTGTGGCTACTCCTGTTTTTGACCCTCCAGAATTTGATTGTGCCCTTCCCGACCCCCATGTGCTGCTGTGGTGCTCGTGACCTCCCACTGTGTATTGGCCCCTGCTGACCTCATGTGTGTGGGGGCTCCTGACCTCCACACTGTGGGATTGTGCAACGGTCTGACCTCTGGCTGCTGTGGCGCTGCCTGACCTCCACTCTGTGTCAGTGCCACGTTGCCTCATGCTGCGCGTGGTGCTCCCTGACCTCCACACTGTGTCATTGTCCCACTCTGTGGCCTACTCCTGTTTTTTTCCACTCCAGAAAGTCATTGTGCCATCCTGACCTCTGCTGCTGCTGTGGCTGCGCCGTGCCTCCACACGTTCATTTTGCCACTGGGGACCTTGCTGCTGCTGTGGGTGCCAGGACCTACACACTGTGTCATTGTCCCTGCTGACCTCATGTCTGTGTGGGTGTGCCGTGACCTACACACTCTGTCATTGTGGGCCCCTGTCCCGACCTCTGCTGCTGCTGCCGGACCCCCACCTGTGTATTGTGCCACTCTGTGCCTTTCCTGTTTTTGCCCCTCCGAATGTCATTGTGCCACGTTGACCTCTCGCTGTGGTGCCGCCCTACCTCAACACTTGTCATAAAGTTGTCACGAGCTCTCAGCTTGTTTTTTTCCAGCTTTTCTGGATGATTAACAGGCAACTTCCCCCTTCAGTTTTTTGGGCAGTTTTCCCTTTTAAAATGCCCCGGGAATTTTAGAGGAAACGATTTTAAGAGCGGGGCTTTTCGGGTGTCATACTAAAAAAAACAAATTGTATGAAGACCAAACCAAAACTCCCTCTGCATATTTAAACATGGCACAACATTCTACAGCACCCCCCAGGCTTGTGCAGCCCGGAAAAAGCTGTTTTTTTAAAAATGATTCGTGCCCAAGTAAAAATTTGGAACCCAATTTTTTTTTTGCCGAGAAAAATTTGGCAAGGAACGAAAAGAATTTCGGGGAATTCCCATCTCTAGGGGTGAACATTGCCCCACAAAAAGGGTTGCTTTGTAGTAAAAACCCAAAATGGACAAACAAAAAAAGTAAAAGCAAATGAAAAAATAAACACAAAACCACTTTTCACCCCATCACAAATTTATTTAGCAAAAAAATACAAATAAAAAAGTACAAATAAAGTAATTGGTATTGTCACATCCATGTCAAACAGGGCTATATAATTATGTCATTATTTACCATTCCCAGTAAATGCCACAAAAAATAAATAAAATGCAAACCAGAATTGCAATTTTTGTTTACTCCACCTCACAAAACAGAGAATAAAAAGTGAATAAAAAAATCGTATGTACTCCTAAATGGTACCCATAAAGACATCAACTCACACAGCTCTGTTAATATAGAAATGAAAAAATTCTGACAATCAAAATATAACAACATGAAAACATATTAAAGAAATAAAAAGTTTGTATTGTGTAAATATAGTAAAGCATGGAAAATTCTATAAATGTACATTATATTTACTCTGAACTGTGAAAGTCTAGCAAAAAAATAGGACAATGCCGGCATTCGCTATAACACGGTAGATAAGGTCCATCAAGTGCCAACTATAATCCCACAGTGATGATCCAGAGGCAAGCTAAAAACTCCTGGAGGTGAATGCCAATTGCACCATAAAAAATAAAAAATTCCTTCCCGACTCCAAATATGGTAATCAGAATAGATCCCTTGATTAGCGTCCTGTCTTCAAATCTAGTTCTATAACCTGTAATATATTTTTCAAGTAAAGCATCTGAGCCCCTTTTGAATTCATTTAATGAATCCACCATCACAGCCTCTTGCAGCAGTGAATTCCACAGTCTGACCACTCGGGCTTGTTCACACAACGTTTTCGATCCGTTTTACGGATCCGTGTTTTAACCACTGAAAAGTGCATCAAAACTGCATCCAAAAAAGCGGAACCGAAAAACGCAACAGCTGATGCTGATTGTGATCTGTTTTGTATGCTTTTAACATGCGTTTTACGGATCTGTTTTCCGTATACGTTTTGAATGGCTTCCTTGTACCTGCATGTGTTGTGATGCCTGGCCAAGTCAGTCAGTGTTCGTTCGTTCTCTCGTTCGTTCTCTCGTTCTCTCTCTCATATTGCTGTGATATATGTTGTTGAAACCTATTAAATGTATGAGGCGCGCGCACACACACAGCTCGGCTGTCCCCGGTAGGACGTAGGAGCGCACAGACACAGCTCAGCTGTTTCCGGTAGGACGTAGGAGCACACACAGCTTGGCTGTCCCCGGTAGGAGGTGGAGCGCACACACACAGCTGAGCTGTCCCCGGTAGGAGGAAGAGCGCACCAACACAGCTCGGCTGTCCCCGGTAGAAGGAGGAGCGCACACACACAGCCCGGCTGTCACCGGCAGGAGGTAGGAGGAGGAGCGCACAAGCACAGCTCGGCTGTCCCCGGCAGGAGGTAGGAGGAGGAGTGCACACACACAGCTTAGCTGCGCGATTTCACTTGCTCATCCTGATGCGCTTTCAGCATGTAAAGCGGATCGAAAACTTATACAAATCTGCGCTTTGGGATTCGCTTTCGGCATCGCACAAGTGGATCCCATTGTTTCCTAAAACGCAACAAGAAATGACATGTCATTTCTAAAGACGGATCCGCAAAACGCAGCAGAGGAAAGCTCTCAAAAGCGCATCTGCGTTCTCTCGTGAGAACAGCGATGAGCCTTTGTCACTGAAACCAATGGAAATCACATTGACCATTGTTGGATCCGTTTTACGGATCCGTTTTACGGATCACAAAAATGTCATGTGAACAAGCCCTTACAGTGAAGAATTCTCATATGTGATAATGGTGAAACCTTATTTCCTATAGGCATAGAGGAAGCCCTCTTGTCATTGTTACAGGCCTAGGTGTAAAAAGATCTGTGTAATGTTCTTCCACACATTTGTTTATGGTAATTACATGCCCCTAAGCCATCTTTTTTTCCAAGCTTAATAACCCCTGTTTTGTGTTCATCCAGCCCAAAAACCTAAAAAACAGCAATCAAAAAGTTATATTTCCCCAAAAATAGTACCAAACTTAAACTCATCCCACAAAAAAAGCTCTCACATAGCTAAGCCAATGAAAAATTCCAAAAGTTATGGATCTTAGAGCAAGGTGACATAGAAAAATATATTTTTAAGTATTTTTATTACGTAAAAGACATAAAACTTTAAAACAATATAAATTTGGTATTTCTGTAATCATTCCAATTTGCAGCATTTAGTTTTCATCTTATTTATATCATACACTAAACACCATAAAAATAGAAAACAATGTCAAAATTGTTGTACTTTGTTTATCCTGCCTGCCAAATACTAGAATAAAAATGATCAAAAAGTTGATGATGTGATTGAAGACTACAACATGTTCTGCAAAGAAAAGTTGTCAACAGCTCTGTCAACGATACAGTGAAAAGTTATAGCTCCAGAATATGACAACACAAAAACATATTTACTCCTTTCTGTTTTTAAAAAGGGTTGTTTATTGAGAAAAAGTCGTAAAATATAAAAGATACAATTTCAACAACATAAAAAAATTAGCCCTTTTGTTTTTTACTCCCACGGGTGGAACCCTTTTAAAAAATAAAACCCCAAAAAAAAAAAATTTAAACCATGAAATTTTTTTCCTTTTTCCTCCCAAAAAAACATCGGGAATATTTTTTATGTTAGGGGGGTCCCCTTTTTAAACCCTCGCCCGGGGGGCAGGCGCCCCTTCCCCCTCTCCCCGGAAAGGGGGCGCTGCGACCCACATGTCGGGCCGCAGGCACGCCCCGTTCCCCTCCCTGCCCCAAACTAGCCCACTTCCCTGACCACGTTCCTGATCCCTTCCTCTGTCCCGCGGCGCGCGCACCCGGGTCCCAAGGTCCCGGCCCCGGCCCCGGCAGTTTTTAAATTTTTAAAGGGCCGGCCCCGGGTAATTGGCAAATTCCCGGGTTCTGCCCCTATTTAAGCCCCCTTTTCCTAGTGCCCTCGCCGGATTTTTGTTTTTTTAAAGCCTTTTGGGGAAAAGTTTTCCAAACCCTTGTTCTGTTTTTACCGTTAACCAAAACCCGTTTGTCCCCGGTTCCTTCGCCCCGAATTTGCCCCCTTTCCCCCTGACCTTCTGATGCCCAAGACCTCACCATAGCCACCTGTCCGGGACCTTCTGCCTGTCCCCGGACAAAGACCCTTGCCAAATGATTTCTTTCCTTGCTACCCCCCTCGGCTCCCAAGGCAATCAAGTCACGTATGGGGGTAGGGCCCTTTTTTGGTTTTAGGTTTTTTTCTTTTTTTTTTTTCCCCCCAAAGCCCCCCCAACCCCCCAAAGCCCATCCCGATTTGCGGGGGGGGCTCTGAGGGAAAACCCGGGGCCAAATTTAGATTCCGCTCCCTGGTTGTGGTTTTAACGCCATTGTTGCGGTGGTCCAGGGTCCACTCCCTCCGCCCGGGGAACAGTAAGATCCGGCCAGGGATCCCCCAAGGTGTCTTTACCGGGGTTTCCCCAAACCCTTCACCCGTTGTGGTAAAGAAATCGAAGAGATGCCCCAAGAAAGGGGCCCCAGCTAAAATCAGCTCTCCATTTGAGAAACAGTTCATCCCCAAAACTCGCGCAGCAGTCGGTTGCGGTGGTCTCCCGTGGCTGTGCCCCAGTCGGTCCTAAACTCTGGTTACCCATGCCGAAAATTTTTGAGGGGGGCCCCAAAAGGCCCTGCGGGGGCCATCATAAACTCAGTGCTCCTTTTCCGGGAAAATTTATGGCTGGCCCCCTTCCCTTCGGAAAGACCCAAAGGTGGCCTTGGGGTCAGTTTTCTCTCTGGAAAACCCCGGGCCCCTGGGCGATCCACTCTGGGACCGAGTCGCCCGGTTCCTGGGGACCCTTCCCAAAAACCCTTACTGGGATTTTTCTCCCAGTGTTTTCCCGAAAGCCTGCCTGTGCTTCATCTGTTTGGGAAAACCCGGGCCCTGTTAAAACCTGCAGCAAAAAAAAACCCCCGGGGTGAAAACTCCGGGGCAAATTCCGAACTAGCATTCGGGGTTGGTTTGGGAAACGTTGCAGAATTTTTGGGGAAGTTCAAGAAAGGCCTCTCCACCCTTTTTTAAAGGGGATGTCCTCCCCCCCGGGATCCGCCATCTTCATTATTTTTGAGTCTTCTTTCTGGCAACTGGGATTGATTTTCCTTTTCCCGCGGAGAAAACATGAGGAGCTCCGCCAGGAGCAGGAAACCCGTCCGGACCCCCCAATTCTTCCCTTGGGTTTGCCCCGGTGTTTTTTGGGCCTCCCCGCCCCCTTTTTCCCCAAGTCAGCCGGGGAAGGGGGCCAAGCAAGGGGAAATTGAGCCCCCCTGACTCCACGGGAAAACCTTAACAAAGGGTTTAAGGGAAGAAGGATTTTACTGCGGCCCCCTGAACATCCCCTCGGGGGTTTTGCCCCCCCGGGCCCCACAGCGTGGGGGGGAGAAGGAGGCCCCTAGGCTACAGGGGGAGGGGGCACCTTAAGGGTGTGAGTTCATCTCCTCGCCTGAAATTACCCGACCGGGTCTGAATAAAAAAATGGGACCCCTTTCAAGCTTTCCAGGTTCTTGGCCCTTGGTTCGGCGGGAAATTTCTTGGATGCCCCGGGGTTGTCTAAACCCAACAATTTTTCCCGGGGTTTCCCAAACCGGAAAAAAACTTCGGGGCCATTCTACGTCAGGGGGGAAAAGATATCAGCAAACCCAGTGTGTTACCGTTTGGCCTTTGCCCTTTAAAGTGGGGGCCTTAAAGAAAATTTTCTTTTTTTGGGTGTTCCCGGTTTCCTCGCCCACCCTTTTGGGGCCCTTTCCCGGGGCTGCAACGCCTTTCCCCGGAAACTCAACTGGCAGACGGGTGAAGTTTGCGATGGGGACCAAAATTGTGGGTTTCCTCGCTGTTTGGGGCCCCCTCCCCCCGGTTTGCTTTCCCGGGTTCCCCTGAAACCGTCCAAGCCTCTGGGGTTTCCCGGCCCCGTATCAAGAGTTTTTTGACGTCTTCTCCGAGAAGCAAGCCGAGCCCTTTCCCTCCTCATTTTTCCCTATGCTCCCCTATTGACCCCCTGCCCGGGAAAAATTCCTCCCCCGGGCAGGGTTTCTACCCTTGTCTGTGGGGGGATTTCCTTGGCGTTGTCCGCCTCTTCAAGGAAAATTTCTCCCGGAAAGGGGTTTTAATTGGAAGTCCTCCTTTTCCGGGCTGGTCCCAGGTTTTTTTTTGTAACAAAGAAGGATGGTTTCCCTTGGACCCATTTTTAGGGGAATTACCGGGGTTTTTCCCAACAAAAATCCCATAAAAAACCGTTTTAAACCCCTTGCGTAAATTTCCCCCCCCGGGAGCTTTTTGGGACCGGCTGCGGGACCCAAGATTTTCCCCAAAATTGGCCCTACGTGGACCCTTTAAAACCGGGATTCAAAATTTGTGAGGGAAAAGAGGGGGAAAGCCCAGCCTTCAAAAATCGGTTTGGGCATTTTGAGTACCGGGTAAATGCCCTTTGTCTTGGAAAAGTCCAGCAGTTTTCCGGGGAGTTCGTCAACGACATTTTCCCGGGGATTTCCTTTTTATTCCTGTGTCGTTGTCTTATCGGGGAACGTCATTCAAATTTTTCCCCCCCGATCCGGAATCCCAGTCAGCCCTTTTTCGTCAGGCCCCTTAAAGCGTTTGGGGGCCCAAACCCCCTTTAACGAAAAAAGAAAAATGTCTTTTCCCACAGAAAACCCTTTCCCTTTCCCTCGGGTTACATTTTTTTGGGACAAAAGGGCCTGCTGAGGGGACCCAGCCAAATTGTCTCCCGTCCTGCAGTGGAGTAGGACCTGTGGGCCTCGAAAAAATCAAAGATTCCGGGGGTTTTTTCCCAATTATTATAGACGTTTTGCCGCCAAATCCTCATTTGGGTGTCTCCTTTTGTGGCTTTAAAACCAAAAAGGGGGCAGTTTTCCTGGGGTTTGTGGCCCCCAGAAACGGAAAAAAGCTTTCCTAAAGCTGAAGTCTGCTTTTCACCCCCGCCCCGGTATTTCCACAAAAACCGGAAAAGGGAAAAAAAAACCCCTTTTTCCCTTGGGGGTCGTTTGCCTTTTGGGTGGGGGGACTTTATTTTCTAAAATAGCCCCCCCAAGGAAAGGGCCCCTCACTTTTTGGTTTTTTCCCCAAAAAACCTTTTTTTCTGCTGGGGAAAAATTTTAGCAAACGGGGGGCCCGGGGAATTTCGGGCCCACCAATCCCCTAGAAGAACGGGCGCTATCTTCTGGGGGGGGGTTGACCCCGGGTTTAATTTTTACACCAACCACAAAAAACCTTTTTCCTTTTCCCTCCGGGAGGGCCCAGCGCCCTAAAACCGTCCCCAGGCCGATGGTCTCTTTTCTTTTCCAGGTTTAACTTTCTGATTAAATTTTCGCCCCCCCGGGGGAAAAAGGGGTCCAAGGGCCGAGCCCCTCTCCCGTGCCTGACGTGGAAAGGAGACAAAACCCAGCCCACGGCTTTTTTTTCCCTCCCCGAAAAAGCTAATCTCTGCTCCCCCCATGGGAATTTTGGGCCAAGCGGGGATCCTCCGGGCAAGACTTTTGTGCACCCGGCTCTTTAGAAAAAATATGCTTTGGGGGGACTTTTTTTGGCCTCTCGGGGTTTCAGGCCCACCCGGGATTGAAGAAATCTGTCTTTTTTCCCCTTTTTCTATTGGGGGCCCCAAATCGGGCCCAAAAAGACGTTTTTAAATTTTTGGGGGGAGTCGTGCCCTCTTTGGGGCCCGCAAAAAAAGTCCCCCCCTTTCTCTAAAATTGGCGGGTTTCTGCTCCCGCCCGGCCTTTTCCCCGATTGTCCCTGGCCCACGTGGCCATGGTTTTTTATTGGGGGCCTCCCGCCTTCCTTGGAATTTTAAGTGTTTGGGGGGTTAGTCACGGATCTTTTTTCAAAAAAGTCCCATTTCGTTCCTGCCTGGTCTACACTCTCCCCCTTTTTTGATCAGCATTTTTTTCCCCCATATTTTTCGGCTAAATGGGCTTTCCCCCCATATTGTTTTGGGTTTGGGGGGGTTCAATTTTGTTTCGGGGTTCTGGCGCCCCCTCTTTTTCCCAGTTTACAAGTAAAATTGGATTTCTTCCCGGGCCTATCCCCCCAACCCAAAGGGGCCCAGGGGGAAAGGGGGTTAAACCGTTTACTGGGCCCCCAAATCTCCCGGCACTTTGTTTCTGCTGTCGGGACGCTGGGCTAATCGTTACCCTGGGCAGAATTTTCTTTTTAATTCGTTAGACTCCGAGTTTTCCCGGTTTGCCCCCCCTTTTTTTTTTTGTCTACAGGCGAAATCCCCCCCCACCCCCCCCCCTTTTTGTCCCCTCGGAAGTTCTGGTGGGAAGATTTGTCCAGAACCTAACCGCCTTTTTGGAAAACAGCCCGGGCCAATCTCTACCCCGGGGCCCCCGCTCTTAATAAGAAAAACAAGTGAAGAAATCGAAAAAAACCTCCCATCTTCTTTCCGGGGGGAAAGGTGTGGTTGCCCGGAGAAGAAAACCCGGGCCTAAAGATCCCGGGTTAAAAAGTTTGGGCCCCCCGGTTTTTTTGGGGGGACCGTTCGAGGTGCTGAAACGCTAAACCCAGTGGCCCACAAGCACCGCCCGCCTCCCACTATGAGGGTCTCGAACTCTTCCTTGGGTTTTTCCTGAAAACCGGGGCATTCCCCAAATTGTTTCTCTCGGAAAGATGTTCCTTCCACTCCCGAGGGGCCCTCCCAAAGTCTTTACGATTTAAAAGGGAAAAAAATTTTGGACATGAAAACAAATTTAGAGGGGGAAACGCCTGTTCCTTTTTGACGGAAGGGGTTCGGGGCCCCAAGAAAAGGGCCCCGGGAACCCGAAGGGGAAATATCCTTTGGGCCCTTTTGTTATTCCCGGGGAAATTTCCCGCAGGCCAGAAGGAGGGGGGGCAAAAGGGGGGGGGTTTCTGTAAAGGATGCCCCGCGCCCCCGCCCCGAGCGCAGGCGCTTTCCCTGGGGCCCGCTGCCCAGCGGCGCTTAAGGGGCCCCATGTCGGGTCGCAGGACGTCGTTCCCTGCCTGTCCCCCAAGTCACTTTCCCCCCCACGCCCCCGATGCAGCCTCTGGCCCCTGGCGGTGCGTCCCGGGGGGCCCCAGGGCCCCGCGGGGCACCCCGGGGAAAATGTTGAAATTTAAAAAAGGGGCCCGTGCACCAGTATTTGGCTATTGCCGGTCACTGCCCCTATTTAAGCCAGAAACTTCCTTTGTGACCTCGCTGGATTTTTTAGTGCCTTAGCCATTTAGAAAGCGTTCCCAAAACCTTGTTTTGATTACCGGTAAATGAACCCTTTGCCCCCGCCCTTCGACCACGAATCTTGCCGCCTGCCCTGACCTTTGCTGTCCACGACTCCCAAACCCTAGCCCCTGTCCTGACCTTCTGCCCGTCCCCGACTAAAAAGGGGGGCCTCCCCATTTTGTACCCGCTACACCTTGGCTGCCAGCGCAAGCAAATCACTTTTAGTGGGGGGGACCTGGTAGGGCTCCCGGGTGCCCGGGAAGGGGCCATTCCCCCTTTGCGGGGGCTCTGGTGAAAAAAACCCGGTTTCCTTCTTTTTTTCCACCCCCGGCGTTTGGGTTACGCCTTTTGTTGCGGGGTCTGAGGATCCACTACTCCGGGCCCTGACATATACTTTTTATGGGGGCCCTTAAAAAAGTCCAAAAACCCTCCTGAAAAAAACCAAACCTGTTTTGGTTAAAAGGTTTAAAAAATTAAAAAAGGGTTTTGGCTGTTGGATAACAATGATACAAAAAAAAGGGGGCCTGACAATTTCAAAAAAACATTTACCTTATGTCCCAGACTCCACCATATAGTAAATAATAACAGTTCTCTGTGCCCACCTTCAGATGACACCTAATTTGACTAAGTTCTTCATTATTTTAGCTCCAGATTTTTCCAAACATGTAGCCACGATAGGTATATAGGCAAATCTTTGACACATTATATAAAGCAATTTTTCCTCAGTAAAGTTTACTAAACTGCAATAAAGAGAAGGTCCCAAAAACGTGCAGTATGATCCAAAAGGTGAATGAGAAAGGAACCATTGATCCTTGCAACACCTGCCCCCCAAAAACACTAGGCCTGTTTATAAAAATATTGCTTTAAAGTGTACCACACACCTATAGATTATTATATTTCATTATTTCACCCATAGTAATACCCAAATATTATAACCTGAAGTACTTCCTATGGCCCACACTACAAACTGAAATACCACTAAAACCACTAATAAAACCACAAGGGGTATCATTTCCAAAATAGGGTTAGTTCCCCAGGAGTTTCCACAGCGTTTTTAAAAGTATAGGAATCTGTTAAAACACTAATGAAATTGAAATGCTTATGACACACCTAGATCAATTCCTTTATTTGTTTACTTTAAAAAATTAAGCTACTTCTGGGGGGTTTCCAATATACTAGCACCTAATGGACTTTGCTAATAAGATATAGTGCTCGTAAACTATTGTGCCAAAATCTGAACTCTGGAAGTCAGGTAACTCTCCTTCCATTCTGAGCACTGCAGTGTACTTAAACTACAGTCTATAACCACGTTGTTAAAAGTCACAGTACTGCTTGTGTCCATGACCATATTGTGTCATTACTGTGGCTTCCCCTTTGTGCAAGCACTGATCCTCTCTGATTTAATATGATTGAAAAAGTGCTAGTGTGTGTCCCCTATCTGCTCCCTCTACTATTACAAGTCTCCTGTGGTTTTTTAAAGAGACACCCCCCCTTACTGCCTTACCTGACTTTTGTTTGTAATTTCTGGCGTTACTATGGGATTTATGTGTTTTGATTCCTAGTGCAGATCACATTTAACTTTTGGCCTTTGTTATATGTTATATATATATACAGTAAGGTGGTAGCTGGGAAGGTCCATAATGTGGTGTACATCCTTGGCATACATCAGGGAAAGAAATAAGTGACAAGGTTACCTGATCTTGGTGAGACATCCGTTTACCAGTACTATGATTGCTTTAGCTAAAACCTGGGATGGCTTTTTATCAGGAGTAGACAAAGTGCCCCCATGTTCCAGGCCAGGGTTTGACTGGCCTTTATGTCGGCTAGTCAGCTGACTAGGCAGATCTGACAAACAATTCAAGGAGTTTGGCTTGATGAGCATCTCACTGGAGATATCCAGCATCTCTCATAGACCCGCTTGCTGATTAGGTGTAGCGAGGATAACTGCACGGTGTAGTCAGTGCTCAGACGAGCAGGTGTTTTGTTTATTTGTTGTTTTGTTTCATGTTTGGCATCCATTGAATGCTATGTACCTGTTGTGCCCAAAAAAGCACGGGAGGAACCATGTTGGAAGCAAAGCCACCTATCTGTCTCTGTCTGCATTGTACTATGATCCCGAGAGCGGCACCTGTTTACAATATACACAGTAGGGAAACTAAGTTTTTATATATATATATAATATTATATATATATATATATATTATATATATATATATATAAAATATATATATATATAAATTATATCTATATATATTTTATATATATTTTTATATATATATATATATATATAGATAGATAGATAGATAGATAGATAGATAGATAGATAGATACATACATACATATAGAGGTTCTTTGTTCACACTTTTGCCCAAAATTGCTTAAGCCCACCTTCGACTTCAACGAGACCTCAATGCAGGTGGGTCCTACACTACGTTTGCACTAACGCTATATTTCTCTGTGGTCCATCCAGACCTACCTTTCAGAATGTGAAGGCACCAGCTACTAAATACACTGCACTGATTAAAAAGTCTGTGTAGATGGGTGGAGTGCTAAAAACCAAAATGGAGGCAGCCTGTCCCCCCTATATACAATCCAAAAAACAATATTTGGTTCAGCACGTCCAGAAACAGTAAATGTTGGAGCAGGCTGTGACGGCTGTAACATAAATACACATAACAATAACAGCAGCGCACAAAAATAGAATAAGTTGAAAAAAACTTTCTGCTTTAAAAAAAACACGAAAGTTTTATGAGGTTTTTTGTTCACACTTTTGCGCAAAATTGCTTAAGCCCACCTTCGACTTCAAAGAGACCTCAATGCAGGTGGGTCCTACACTACGTTTGCACTAACGCTATATTTCTCTGTGGTCCATCCAGACCTGCCTTTCAGAATGTGAAGGCACAAGCTACTAAATACATTGCACTGATTAAAAAGTCTGTGTAGATGGGTGGAGTGCTAAAAACCAAAATGGAGGCAGCCCGTCCCCCCTATATACAATCCAAAAAACAATATTTGGTTCAGCACCTCCAAAAACATTAAATGTGGGTGCACGCTGTGACGGCTGTAATATAAATACACATCTACACAGACTTTTCAATCAGTGCAGTGTTCTGACGCAGCCCCGGACATACATGTCGCCCTTCTTAATCTTTATTTTGTGGTCAGTAGAAATCCGTTGATACCAGATTTATAAAGAGAGTTTAATGTGTTTTAATAGTTTTTACTTAGACCAATAACCTCTTCTGTCAGCTAAGCTGTGTCAGAGATAAGTTGTTATGGGGTTAGGGTTTTTATTTGTATGATTTTCCGTTTTAGGGAGCAGATGACTTTTCCACTTTAATTCCAATTTTATAGCAAAAGTGAGGAAACCGTCACAAAGACACTATTCCAACATTTTTTAGGGTGCTAATATTTAAAAGTAATGTAGTTTTAAATCTTTTGTTTTTTCCTGTCTCACCTAGGTATTTGTACAAGTGATCGCTAATACAATATACTACGATACTTGTGTACTGCAGTATATTGTTATTCCAGTGATCCAAACCGTACATCCTGCAAAACTCTCTGTAAATGTAAAAAGACGGACAGAAAGTTCTGCAGGAGGCAAACCAGACACGAAAGGAAAGAGTTAAAGAAGGAAACTATGTGCCCCCATCACCGGGACTACGGTTTTAAGAAGTGAATGGTGTGTTCCTCTTACCTGCTCCTAGGAGATAGATGGTGGACGACCTCCGGGACGTCCTGACGCTACCGTAGTTAATGTCTCTTTCCAGGGACACCAACAGAGCTCCAATGTCACCTGGGCAGTGCCTGGATCAGGGAACCAGTGCAGGAAAAAGTGGGGTCTTCCTCTTGTTTTTTTCCTTTCAGCCCACACCGCCATGATGACTTCTCTCGGCCACGACTCGTCTCTGCAGAATTTAACACACACATCTAAGAATCCTCACTTTTTCAGCAGCTAATTATAGGTGTATATGCCCCCTCAGTTAATTAGCTCTATAGCCCCCTCAGTTAGGTAGGTATATATAGGCCATCTCAGTAAGGCAGGTATATATGGGCCCCCTCAGGCAGGTACATATTGCTCCCTTCAGGAAGGTATATAAAGAGACCCTCTATTAGGTCCTTTCAGGCAGGTATATAGATAGGCCCCCTCTGGCAGGTATATAGATAGTCCCCCTCTGGCAGGTATATAGATAGCCCCCAATTTGGAAGGTATATAGATAGCCCCCCTCTGGCAGGTAAATAGATAGCCCCCCTTCTGGCAAGTATATAGCCCCCCTCTTGCAGGTATATTGCCCCCCTCAGGCAGGTATAGCCCCCCTCAGGCAGGTATATTGCCCCCTCAGGTAGGTATAGCCCCCCTCAGGCAGGTATAGCCCCCCCCTCATAGGTATATCCCCCTCAGGCAGGTATAGCCCCCCCTCATGCAGGTATATAGCCCCCTCAGGTAGGTTTAGCCCCCCCTCAGGCAGGTATAGCCCCCCTCATGCAGGTATATAGCCCCCTCAGGTAGGTATAGCCCCCCTCAGGTAGGTATAGCCCCCTTCATGCAGGTATAGCCCCCCTCCAGCAGGTATATAGCCCCCTCAGGTAGGTATAGCCCCCCCCTCATGCAGGTATAGCCCCCTCAGGTAGGTATTGCCCGGCTCATGCAGGTTTTTAGCCCCCTCAGGCAGTTTTAGACCCCCCCCCCTCATGCAGGTATATAGCCCCCTCAGGCAGGTATAGCCCCCCTCAGGTAGGTATAGCCCCCTCAGGCAGGTATAGCCCCCCTCAGGCAGGTATATAGCCCCCTCAGGTAGGTATAGCCCCCTCAGGCAGGAATAGCCCCCCTCCAGCAGGTATACAGCCCCCTCAGGTAGGTATATAGCCCCCTCAGGCAGGTAGATAGCCCCCCCTCATGCCGGTATATAGCCCTGTCAGGTAGATATAGCCCCCTCAGGTAGGTATAGCCCCAGGCAGGTATAGCCCCCCCTCATGCAGGTATATAGCCCCCTCAGGTAGGTATAGCCCCCTCAGGTAGGTATAGCCCCCCTCAGGCAGGTATAGCCCCCCCTCATGCAGGTATATAGCCCCCTCAGGTAGGTATAGCCCCCTCAGGTAGGTATAGCCCCCCCTCATGCAGGTATATAGCCCCCTCAGGTAGGTATAGCCCCCTCAGGCAGGTATAGCCCCCCTCCAGCAGGTATATAGCCCCCTCAGGTAGGTATAGCCCCCCTCATGCAGGTATATAGCCCCCCTCCAGCAGGTATATAGCCCCCTCAGGTAGGTATAGCCCCCTCATGCAGGTATATAGCCCCCTCAGGTAGGTATAGCCCCCTCAGGCAGGTATAGCCCCCCTCCAGCAGATATAGCCCCCCTCAGGCAGATTTAATAAAAATAAAAACACTATTACTTACCATTTCTCCTTCCCGGCCGAGCGTCCTTCTCTTCCGCCCAACACTGGTGGCGTGACGTCACCACGCCGCCAGCGCAGGGACGCTGCTCCGGAAGCTCCTCGGCCGCACAGCCTATTAGTTATTAGGCTGGGCGGCCGAGTAGAAGCAGGGGCGCGATGAAGATAGTTCATCGCGCCACTGCCTATTGTTAACGGGGCCACGCCGGGCCCTGATAACTAGCGGGCCGTGATGCGAACAGGACTGCGGGGCGGGCCCTGGCCTTTACTGGGCCGCGGGGCGGGCCCTGATGTTTGCGGGCGGGCCCTGATGTGTACGGGGCGGGGGGGTGCTGGTGTGTGCGGTGCGGGCCCTGATAAGTACGGGGCGGGCCATGATAAGTAAATATGGGGCCGCGGAGGCTCCTGTTAAGTAAATAAGGGGCCGCGGCGGTCCGCGGGCCCCCTTGTTGCCCGGGCCCCATACGGCAGTACCCCCTGTACTGCCCTATTGGCGGCCCTGCCAACAGGTCAGAAGCATCTAGGCAAGGCACCAGGATGAGACAGAACAAGACGAGGCAAACAAAAATCAAGGCAAGCACAACAAGAGCAGGGAACATGCCAGGTACAGAACGAAATAGCAGGACTAAAACAGTAGCAAGAATAATGGGCTAGAAACGGTAAAAGACTCTAGTAAGACAGACAGGCAAAAAGAGGAACAGAACTATATAAAAAAAATGACTAGACACGGGACAGAGTTAGATGGAGGGGAACCAAGGCTGGGACCAAACAGAGGCTGAGAACTCAGTAAGACAGAAACTGGGCAGACTACCAACAAGGTGGACATAACAAAGAAGCCAAACAAGGAACAGACAAGACAAAAGATTGCAAACAGGGAACGTACAGAGAAGACAGACTGGGAGGCCCGATACAGGCCAAATAGGAAGGCCTGATAAAGGCCAAGGTACAGACTACGTACAAACAAGACACAGCACTTGAGCGAGACAAAATACAGAACAAGATAGAAGACAAATATACATGACAGTAAACATAACAAGGAGCAAGGCAGGATAACAAAACAGGTATAAAGACTAGCAACTCAGACTAGGACACAAGCAAGGAACACAAACAGAACATAGAACAGAAAGGCGAACCCCAAGAAGACCAAAAGCAAGACATGGTTCAGACAGTGAAGTTTGGGAAGGAGCTTACTTATAATCCCACAGGTGCAAAAGGAAGCCCAACCCAGCTGAAGACTGTGGGATAAGTTCCAGAAGCATGCTGCCACGACTCCCTAATAGCCAGAAAGAACTAAAGAGGGAATTAGGGCAGCAGCTGCAGGGTGGTGTAGCAGCATGGCCAGAACACAGGGAAAAACTGTACAGCAACTGCAAATAGATAAGTTGGCATCCACCGACCATGTGGGCAGTGGTGTAATGGCAGCACACTATTGGGATATTATTTCCCCTTAGGGTGCTTTCATACAGTGCGAATTTGTGCAGCAATGTACAGCATTAATTGCTGTGCCTTCCTGCACAAAAAAAACGCATTAAAAAATGCATCAAAACCGCACCAAAAACGCACTTTGTGAAAGCACCATTAGTACAATTAGGAGAGACAGGTTAACAAGCAGTAATTGAACTAATCAACCACTTAACTGTTGCCCTATAAAGCCTGGCTACAGCCACCAAAGACCACTAATTTTTTGTCTCTCAGGTGCTGGAAGAGAACAGATGCTCTATCGTTGCCCTCAGTTTTCTTTTATATATTTTGTTTCAGGCCATTCATTTACTTGTATACTGAGAGATATTTCTGTCCCTTGTCCCTAGGAACAAACATGCGGACCATGTTTATCAGAAAAGTCATGTTTGTTACTCCCTTGTAATGGAGTGTGGCATCTAGAAGTGCCTCAGCTACTGATTGTGGAACCTGTACCTACCCAGCCTCCCCCTCGGGGTTTGATGTGGGACCTGGTACTTTCTTACTTCTGCCCCTCTGGAAATTATGCCTAAGCATGCACGGTCCTCGCTGAAAATTCCCTGAATGCGCGTAATCTTGGAAAGATCTTTCTGAACAAAAGAGGTTTGATTATTGCCACACAGCACTTCAAGGTACTTCGCCTGACAGCGCAATCTTCCTGAGTGTTTACATGCAGTATCTGCCTTTAGTTTTGTCCTGTGTGAGTGCTATGTATATGAAGTTACTTTACTACTCCTCTATTGTGGCTTGTGGCTTATTGTCCGTGCCAGACAGCAGAATCTTCTTGAGTATTAAGGAAAGTTGTTTACATACACTATTTGCCTTCAGCTTTGTGGTACGTTAGTGATATTATATATATATATATAAAAATATATATATATATATATTTTAATAATATATATATATATAATATATATATATATATATATATTGCTGGGAGTGCAACTCTGTGTCTTTGCATTAACCCTTAGATCTCCAACTCCAGACAGATAGTGGGAAAAGAAAGAGGCAATCCAAGCACAGCAATCAGCCAATTCCAGATGAATGTATCCCTAATAAAGCCACTTAGGGACACAATATAAGCCAATCTGCAGCTAAGGCTCACACCTCACGTTTACCCTCCTCCCCTTCTGGTGACAGTACTATATCTGACAGAGACTATGTTTCTGATGATGATGATGATACTGATCAGATTATTTGTATATCCTACAAAAATATAAATTACCTTATCTATTAAAATTTGTTAAAAAAAACATGGTATCTGGTAAAGATCCTGTCGATAAAAAAAAAAAAAACTCTTTTACTCTCCAAAATCTCCAAAGATTAGAGGCTTCCAAGTCATCCTATTTAATGGTATTGACTTTAACATGAGTGGTCTAAACAAGTTAAACAGTTGGATCCAGGACAATATATATATATTGTTGAGGCTTAGCGTCAGGTAGGCAAACAGGGCTTCCACAGAGAGAGACAGTGACACGGAAATAGTTCAAGTTCCAGGCGCTGCCCGGGTTTATTCAGCAGAACTTAACAGAAAACAAAAACAAGCCTTAACTTCAGGCTAAACAGAAATAAATGCCTGCTCGGCTAAGCGCTAGCTACACATAGTATATCCCTCACTATGCTTAGTTGCAGACAGCGTCTGTTACTCGCAGCAAGGTTTGTTTCCACAGCGTGACACCAGCACCAACACAGGCCTGTAGGTTCAGGCTTTATAGGCCTGAGACCAGCCTCACCTGGGGCGTGGGAGTGGCCACCCACCCGGCTCTTTGACCACTCCAGAAAAGCCGACCCAGACACAAGCGGATTGGAACCGCTTATACTAAACATGTCAGTAGCATAGTGTTACTGACACCTAAGCTGTCGGCTTCCCTTCACCGAGTCCAGTGCCCACCGGTGACACCATCAGCCCATATATATATATATATATATATTATATATATATATATTATATATATTATATATAGAGAGAGAGAGAGAGTTAGAGAGAGCTGCAAAAGTATTCATACACCTTGAACCGTTCATTATTTTAAAATGCGAAACCACAAACTTAAATGTATTTTATTGACATTTTATGTGATAGAGTAACACAAAGTAGTAAATATTTGTAAGTTGTTACATCCGTGTTCGGGGTTCTGCACCATCCTCTGTTCATAAAGGACAGTGGAGGTTGCGCTGTTAACCAAAATTTTGTACGTCTGTTTCTCCTGCTGACTTTTTTTCTGGGCTGCAGAAGTTTAAAGCTAGTTGTGACTGACAGTTCTTACACCACTCTCATTCCTTCCTTACCAGTCTGTGATTCCTACGTTTCTTTTGACTGTTTTTTAGTGCTAGTATTGTGCTGCTGATATTGGACTGTGTTTGTATTTTACTGCCACACCAGTGTGCACCTATGCTCTTTTTTCCCCAAATTTTTTGGGGATGTGCAGACCACATGGATGTGTTTGTTTGTCTTGTTTGGTCTGTGTACGTTTTAGCGTAAGCATGGAACGTCGCCCAGTTGTTGCCGACCACTTAGGGTCGGACCGGCAAGTAGGGAGGGACAGCTTGGGGGGTAATTGTGCTAGGGTTCACTGTCTTGTCTTCCCTACCTATCCTCCTTAAGCATACATTCCTAAATTGAAGAGCACAGAACATAATAAATGCTTTTCCGAATTGTTGCAAATTTAAAAACTGAAATCTGTGGCATGCATATGTCTTAGAGCTATGATGATGGCTGCATGTGTGTTGGGGTATGTCTCTACCAGCTTTGCACATCTAGAGGCTGATATGTTTGCCCATTTTTCTTTGCAAAATAGTTCTTGCTCAGTGAAACTGATTGGGGAACGTCTGAGAACAATTTTCAAGCCACAGATTTTCTATGGGATTTTGGTCAGGACTTTGGGCCATTTTAACACATTCCATTCCATTGTAGCTTTGGCTGTATGTTTAGGGTCATTGTCCTGCTGGAAGGTGAACCTATGCCCCAGTCTCAAGTCTATTGCAGCCTATAACAAGTTTTCCTCGAAGAACTGCTCTTTATTTAGCTCCATCCATCGTCCCATAAATTTTGATCAGCTTCCCAGTCCCTGTTGAAGCAAAACATTTCCACAGCATGATGGCACTACCATGTTTCACAGTGGGGATGGTGTTTAGGGTAATGTGCAGTGTTGGCTTTCCTCCATACATATCTTTTAGCATTAAGGCCAAAAAGTTAAATATTTGTCTCCTCTGACTAGAGCACATTCTTCTCCCTCTTTGCTGTGTCCCATACATAGTTTTTTGCAAACAGGACTTCTTATGTCTTGCTTTCCATTCTTCTTGCTATTTTTCCATAAAGGCCAGATTCTCCCACCTGAGCTGTGGATCTCTGCAGCTCCTATGGAGTAACCGTGGGCCTCTTGACTGTTTCTCTCCTTGTCTGTGCTGTCAGTTTAGGTGGTTAACCTTGGTAGGCTAGCAGTTGTGCCATATTCCTTCCATTTATGTATGATGGCTTGAACAGTGCTTTGTGAGATGTTCAGAGTTTGGACTATTTTTTTACAACCTAACCCCACGATACACTTTGCCACAAATTATCCCTGAGCTATCTGGTGTGTTCCTTGTTTTTCATGTTTGTTCGTTCACTAATATTCTCCAACGAACCTCCAATTACCTACAAATTATTCAATTTGCAAAAATTTGGAAAAGCACTTATTTTCTTTACATTTAATAAATACTTGCTACTTTTGTGTTGCTCTATCACATAAAATACCAATAAAATACATTTAAGTTTGTGACTGTATCATTTAAAAATGATGAGCTGCTCAACTGGTATGAATATTTTTGCAACCCACTGTATATAAAGTGTGTAACATAATATTCCTGCTTGAAAATGATGGGACTCTTTTAAAAATTTAAGGCTCTAAAAAACACGACAGATTAACCTCAATTTAATTAAATAAGCTGTATAACATTTAAAATGTTTCCAAATGACATCTTATGTTAAATGTTTATAAAAGTAAACACAATGAAAATACAGTATCTAAGTATTTCTTTACTTCCTACATCTATACATTGTCTAACCTCTGTTATAACAATTATAACTGATTTCTGTACAAGTCTAACCTTTGTTATAACAATAATTATAACTGAATTAAATGCAGCAGTGCATTCAGAGCCATAGTTAATGTAGAAATTTATTATATTATAATGAATACATACAATTATTAAAAGGTAAAATACATAGAAACAGCAAAAAGGCCCCCTTGAGGGAGCCCAACAAATTAGATATTTCAAAAGAAAATAATTAAATGAATAAATGTGCCATCCTAGAAAGCTGTATATCTAAGGAAATCACACACAAAGGTTGAAAAGTTCATGAGCAGCAAGAAACCAACGTTTCTAATTACAGTAGAGAATATGATTCAGGTCAGAAGAAATAAATCTAGAAAATAACGGTTTAGCTGCTCAGTAAAGAAAAGGCTGTAAATTACTCTAACTATACTTTGGTAATATCAGTATTAAATTAAACCGATTAAGCAATGGAAGAGGAGAGTGTTAAATTATATATGCTGGCATCACTATAATCAAAGCACAAACTAAGGCATTATATGTAGAATGGCGAATTTCTCAAAAATTCGATTCGGTGACTTTGCCGAATTTTCCGACAAAATTCGTTTCGGTCCGAATTACTTCGGGACGAATCGCGTTAAAAAACAGCTATTTCCAGGCTGCACAGAGCCTGCAGGGTGCTGTAGAACGTTGTGCCATACTTAAATATGCAGAGGGAGCTTGGTTTGGTCTTCATACAATGTTGTGTTTTAGTATGACACGCAGATGACTGCCGCTGCTCTTAGAATCGCTTCACTATAAAATTCCCTGGGCACTTAAGAGGGCAAAACTGACCAAAATACTGAAGCAGGAATGTAACCTGATAAAGTCATGGCAGCAAAAGCTGGAAAAAAACAAGCTGAGAGCTCAGATGGCAACATTAGTGACAGAGTGTGGAGGTGACGGCGGCAGCCACAGCAGCATGAGGTCAGAGAGTGGCACAATGACATTCTGGAGGTGGCAAAAACAGGAGTAGGCCACAGAGTGGCACAATGACACAGTGTGGAGGTCACGGCAGCAGCAGCATGAGGTCAGACAGTGGCACAATGACATTCTGGAGGTGACAAAAACTGGAGTAGGCCACAGAGTGGCACAATGACACAGTGTGGGGGTCACGGCAGCAGCAGCATGAGGGCAGACAGTGGCACAATGACATTCTGGAGATGGCAAAAACTGGAGTAGGCCACAGAGTGGCACAATGACACAGTGTGGAGGTCACGGCAGATGCAGCATGAGGTCAGACAGAGGCAAAATTACGCAGTGTGGAGGTCAATGCAGCAGCAGCATGAGCTCATACAGTGGCACAATGACATTCTGGAGGTGGCAAAAACTGGAGTAGGCCACAGAGTGGCACAATGACACAGTGTGGAGGTCACGGCAGCAGCAGCATGAGGTCAGACAGTGGCACAATGACATTCTGGAGGTGGCAAAAACATGAGTAGGCCACAGAGTGGCACAATGACACAGTGTGGAGGTCACGGCAGCAGCAGCATGAGGTCAGACAGTGGCACAATGACATTCTGGAGGTGGCAAAAACTGGAGTAGGCCACAGAGTGGCACATTGACAGGGTGGGGAGGGCACGGCAACAGCCACAGCTATGAGGTCAGACAGTGGCGCAATGACATTCTGGAGGTGGCAAAAACTGGAGTAAGCCACAGAGGGGCACAATGACACAATGTGGAGGTCCCGGCAGCAGCAGCATGAGGTCAGGAAGTGGCACAATGACATTCTGTAGGTGGCAAAAACAGGAGTAGGCCACAGAGTGGCACTATGTCACAGCGTGGTGGTCCCTGCAGCACCAGCATGTGGTCAGCCTGTGGCACAATGACATTCTGGCGGTGGCAAAAACAGGAGTAGGCCACAGAGTGGCACAATGACACAGTGTGGAGGTCACGGCACCAGCAACAGCAGCAGGAGCATGAGGTCATAGAGTGGCACAATGACAGAGCGTGGAGGTGGGTGGCAATTCCAGTCCCTGGTAAGAAATGGTTGGTGGCAGATGGAGAAACTGTCAGCAGATGTGTGGCAATCATGGCGGTGGCGGCATCAGAATAGTGGCTGAGGCAGTAGTTTGAACCCAGACTCATTTCTCACAGTTTGGGTGAGGCGTCATGGCTGATGTAGTCTGACGCCTAAGGCATTGGTGTGTGGAAATCCTGTCCGATCCACGCCTGATTCATCTTGACAAAGGTCAGTCGTCCCACATTTCCCGTGGACAAGCGGGTTCTCCTTGGGGTAACGATGGCCCCCGCCGCACTGAACACCCGCTCTGATGCCACACTACTGGCCGGGCAGGACAGCTTCTCCACTGCAAACTCGGCAAGTTGCGGCCACACATCCAATTTGGCTGCCCAGTAGTCCAGCGGATCTTCTAACTGGGGTGCTGTCCAAGTAGGCCACCATCTGTTGGTTCAGTGACTGCTCCAGGTCCTGCTGCTGCTGCTGGCGACTACCCTCCTCACTCGGCGGGTTAAGGAAGCTGCTCATCAGTGACTCCAGACTTAGGTTGCTGCTGATGGAGCTGGTACTGCTCCTACCCTCCCACCTTCACCCAGCAGCCACGGCAGTAGTACGTGAGCGCTGAAGAACCCCCCTGTCAGACCTGTCAGAGGAGGGACAATGCCGCACATAGGCAGCGGCCAACTGACTACGGAGGTTTTCCCTATAGTATTTGAGTTTGTCCTCCCTCTCAGCAGCTGGGAAAAAGGCTCCCATTTTGGACCGGTAGCAAGGGTCCAATAGGGTGGAGAGCCAGAAGTCATCCCTCTACCGGATGCTGACTATTCGGCTGTCACTAGCCGGGCAAATCAGCATGCTGCGGGCCATCTGCACAAGTGACTCCGAGGGGCTCCCTGCCTCCATTTCCACTGTATACTGCCACGGTGCTTGCGGGTCATCTGCCTCGTCTTCCTCATCTCCATCTACCTCCCCCAGCTGCTCCTGCTCCTCCTCTCTTGTCACCTGGGTAGAAAATCCATTCATTTCACCAGACAATGTTTCTGCACCAATGTCCTCCTCCTCCTCCTCAATTTCAGTCCCCACCGGACTCATGTGGCCGCGAGATGTAGTCGCCACGTCTCCAGTCCCCTGCCCAGACAGATTTTTCAGCATCTGTTCCAGGACATGAAGCAGTGGAATGACGTTATTCATCCCGTAGTCCTGGCGACTGACAAATAACGTCGCCTCCTCGAATGGCCTACACAAACGGCAGGTGTTACGCATGAGCTGCCACTGGCTGACATCAAAAGTTACACAGGGGAATATCCCTGTCCGCCTGGATCATCAAAAATCGTTAATGGCCTTTCTCTGTTCATACAGTCGGTCCAACATGTGCAGGCTGGAATTCCAACGGGTGGAAACATCGCATATCAGAGTGTGTTGGGGGAGGCCGTTCTGCCGCTGCAACTCGAGGAGGGTGTTCCTGGCTTTGTAGGAATGGACAAAGTACATGCACAGTTTCCTGGCCATTTTCAGAATCTTCTGAAGATCGGTGGAAGACTTCAGGAACCTTTTGACAACCAGATTGAACACATGCGCCATGCAGGGCACATGGACCATCCCTCCTCGGTGCAGCGCGGACACCATGTTCCTTCCATTGTCCGTCACTATGGTTCCGATTTGCAATTGGCGCGGAGAAAGCCATACATCGATTTCTTGCTGCATGACGCGGAGCAGTTCCTCCCCTGTGTGACTTTGTTCGCCGAGGCTAGCCAGGTGTAGAACTGCGTGACACCGCTGTGCCCTACACATGTTGTATGATGGAGCAGTACTTGCGGAGGCTGAGATGGTGGTGGTGGTGGAGGAGGCGGACATTGGCGCAGGAGCCGCAGTTTGACAACGTGGAGGAGAAAGCGGCGTCTCCTGTCCAAGTTGTTGGTGTGCCTGGGCAGGAAGCACATTAACCCAATGGGCCGTAAAGGACATGTTCTGGCCCTGACCTAGTTACAGCTCCAGATGTCCGCGCTGCCGTGCACTTTGAAAGAAACCGATAAGCTCAAGGACTGGCCCACCTTCTGTTCTACATATTTATGAAGTGCTGGTATTGCCTTTTTGGAAAATAAATTATGGCTTGGAACTCTCCATCTCGGCTCGGCACAAGCCATTAGTTCTCTGAACGGTGAAGAGTCCACCATTTGGAAAGGGAGGGACTGCAGTACCAACAACTTGGACAGGAGCACAGTCAGTTGCTGCACCTTAGGATGGTTGGACGCATACTGTTGTCTCTTTGCAATCGCCTTGTTGAACGACTGCTGGCACCATGAGTAGCGAGGAGCAGGAGCATCTGGACTGGGAGATGATGGCAAAGAGAAACAGCTCCCTTCTGCAGAGGTGGTGGAGCATTGACTGGCTGCAATGGCATGCGTGTCACTGGCTGCTGCTGCGGCGGCAGGATGGACCACCACATCTGAGCCACGTTTCTCCCAGGCCACCGGATGGTGACGCTGCATGTGTTGACGCAGGGCCGTGGTGCCAACGTTAGCTCCCTGGCCACGCTTCACTTTCTGCCCACAGATTCTACATATACCCATATTCGGCTCCTCCGGTGTCTTAGCAAAGAACTGCCACACTGCCGAGTATCTGATTTTACCGCCAACGCTCCGCACTGAGTGACTACTACCATCGCTGCCTCGCTGAGCCCCTGTGCCGCTACTTTATTGGACCTGCGAAGCGGGTTTTCTTCCCCGTGGGCGTTTGGCTCCCGACCTCACACTGCTGCTACCCTGCTGACTCACGGCCACACAACCCACTTGCTGGCTGCGCCGCTGCCTGACACGCAAGCTGACGCCCTCTTCTCCTGACGATGATGAAGCCATTGCTTCACCCAGCTCCCAAGTGCGGTCGGCTACATCATCATCAATTTGTGTTTCATCGTCACTGCTGTCCTCATCACCGGTCTTGGTATGCAGAGGCTGACCCCTCACAACATGACCTCCCATGCCACTCTCTACATCTATACTTTGCCGCCTACTGCAAGAAGCAGGGGATATTGGCCCAATTTCATCGCTTCCAAGCAGCTGCTGACTGCCCTCCTCAAATTGTTCATCCTCGCTATATAGTGGCGCTGAGCGCAGACCACATAGTAGATCTCTGGCTGAGGGAACCGGATGGGACAGAGGCGGGCTGAGGACAGATGAGGGCCGCTTACCCTCTCCCGGGCCATGCCAACTAAGGGTTGTGTCTGACGTTCCCACCGACTCTTGGCTGGGGTTGTCAGATGTCATCTGGGAGGAAGTGGATGACCTAGTCAACCAATCAAGAACCCTTGGGTTGCTAGTCAGCACACGGCCGCTAGATGACAGCGGCAGTTGTGGCCTCACCGAGTGACCCCTGCTGCGACGTCCCCGTGCAGTGCTGCGACCTGGGCCTGCTCCAGGAATGTTTGTGCCACTGCCACTCGCAGGTGAAGAGCTTGCCACCTCTCTGTCTGACATACTGTTTGTTCTAAATGAAACAGACATGTTTGATTGAATATATCTGTATATAAATAAATACACACCCTGTATTTGACTCTAAATGAACTCAGTAACAAGCTTGGGTAACCCTTGGATATAAATTGCGCTCCCACAAATGGCCCCGAAAAATTTACTAGTATGTGTCGTTTAAAAACATGTGTATTTTACTGAATATAAAAAGCAACACAAAGCTTGAATTTACCTTCGAATTATGAATTATGATACAGGCAAAATTGCTTCTTTGGCGGTGAAAAAGACGGTTTCTTTTAGTGACCACAACAGCAGAACAACTCTTAATTAACCCCTGGATGTAAATTGCGCAAAAGAATTGAGCAACCAAAAACTACCAGCTTTGTAGCATGTTACAATGGCGTGTATTATACGCTATACAACAAGAGAAAAACTTGTAATTATCCTTCAGTTATGAATTATGCTACAGGAAAAATGTATTTTTTGGTGGTGAAAAAGACAGTTTCTTTTAGTGACCACAACAGCAGAACACCGCTTAATTAACCCCTGGATGTAAATTGCGCAAAAGAATTGAGCAACCAAAAACTACCAGCTTTGTTGCGTGTTACAATGGCGTGTATTTTACACTACACAACAAGAGAAAAACTTGTAATTATCCTTCAGTTATGAATTATGCTACAGGAAAAATTTATTTTTTGGCGGTGAAAGACTGTTTCTTTTAGTGACCACAACAGTAGAACAACGCTTAATTAACCCCTGGATGTAAATTGCGCAAAAGAATTCAGCAACCAAAAATGAAGTGGTATTTGGATTGTAAAAACGCTGTTTCTTTAAATGAATACAACAGGAACAGGCTAAGATAACCCTTGGATATTCAATGTGCTGTGAGCAGATAGCATTAAAGTGTATATGCAGCCGCACTGGACACACACTGGACTTCAGATCCAATACCCCTCAAAATCAGAAATAGAACGTAAGAGAAGCAGTCTCTGAGACAAGCTGTGACACCCCCCAAAAATCTCTGTATAAAAATCAGTTCTTTAGTAAGAGATATCATAAGCAGCCGTGGCAGCACCTTCCCTAATCAGTACAGTGAAAGCTGTATGAGCTCCCAGCGTCGCGCCCGGACTTATATAGTGCGGTGACGTCACAGAATCACGCCGGTCTCTGATAGGCTTCATCTCTGCACATGTCATGCAGGCTCTGCCCTTCTTCCTCGCAGAGTTCTTTACCCCATGTAATGCCATGTGCTCGCAGCCATTTCATCAATCAAAAGCACACCTTTGTTCACGCGAATCACCCCAAACTTCGACTTCGTTCAGAATCGAAGTTTTCCTGAAATTCTAAACGAATTCCACTTCGTTAGAATCGATTCGCCCATCTCGAATTATATGTCATCTTTATCCTGTGATATCAACCATGTGTACTGTTCAGCTATCTGGGTGGGATGACAAACATGTTTATATAAGTGAAATAAAAACACCATTAAAACACCATAAAAAACATAGTAAGTAAAAATAAAAATTTTTATTCAGAAAACATAAAATAAATAGTTAAAAATCGTCACCCTTAGGAAAATAAGTGCTCCAACAACCTATAGAGCTCATACATAATAAATATGCCTCATATCACAAAGACCAGTAACAGAAAAATTCTTTACGCCAATCCACTATTATAAACATGTTTGTCATCCCACCCAGATAGCTGAACAGTACACATGCAAAAATAATAGTGTAACTTCTAATTAGCAATAGAATACATTTCTCACTACAAAGATAAGCTTTCAGCATGAAGGGACTGTTAATTGAAGAGTTTTTTCTAAATATATAGCTTTGCTGATTTTACTTTAGTCATGAGATAAGAGACATTTTATGTGCTCTGAGTGCACACAGCTTTCCATGGTTACCTGCAAATAAGATCTTAACTCCGTTAGGGTTTGTTCACACAATGTATTTGCTGGGCGCACTTTGGCGTGTATTTGCGCTGCAATGTTTCCGAAGGACGCGCCGCAAATACGGTGAAATCCTAGCACTCATTGAGTGCTATGATAAGCCAGAGTATTCCCCGGCGTATAGTAGGTGCCCATACAAAGAAGTGATATCACTTATTTCAGGCGCTTACACACCAGAGAAAATGAAAATAAATGGAGGCCGGCCCGTTGTGCTGTTGAAAGTATATGTTGTCCGGAGCGCAGGCATATTGCGGCACACACAGGTACGCCCCGAAATATGCCGTGTGAACTCACCCTTATTTGATTAGATGATAGCAGAGAGCAGGGAGTGACAGACAGCTCAGTCCAGAGAAAATGAATTACCTTCAGCAAGATTATTTTGTGTGTACAGATAAGCCATTGTATTTAATCCTCACAGCACATGTAGTTTTTGTTTAATGCAGACTGGCTCTACCATACTTGTCAGGGTAACGGCTCTACTAGAAGCTGAAAATGCTAATTACTGCTATAGAACCACCCATAACCTGAGGAGACAGAGTGAGTGTAAACTGCTTGTGACTAGAGATGGGCGAATTGATTCTAACGAAGTGGAATTCATTTAGAATTTCAGGAAAACTTCGGTTCAGAACGAAGTCGAACTTTGGGGTACTTTGGGTGAACGTAGTGTGCTTTTGATTGACAAAATGGCTGCGAGCACATGGCGCTACATGGGGCAAAGCACTCTGGGAGGAAGAAGGGCATAGCCTGCATGACATGTGCAGAGGTGAAGCCAATCAGAGACCGGCGGGATTCTGTGACGTCTCCGCACTATATAAGTCCGGGCGCGACGCCGGGAGCTCACACTCCTCTCACTGTACTCATCAGGGAAGGTGCTGCCGTGGCTGATAGCTCTTACTGAAGAATTGATTTTTATATAGCGATTTCTGTGGGGTGTCTCAGCTTGTCTCAGAGACTGTTCTCTTAATGTTCTATTTCAAATTTTTTGGGGTATTGGATCTGAAATCCAGTGTGCATCCACTGCAGCTGCATATACATTCAATATCCAAGTGGGATCTAAGCCAGTTCCTGTTGTATTCATTTAAAGAAACAGCGTTTTTTTACAATACAAATACCACTTCATTTTTGGTCCCAAAAATTCTTTGGCGAAAATTTTTAAAACCAAGGGTTTTAAAAAAAGCTTTGGTTTTGGCGGGTGCCCTTGCCCCCAAAAACCCCGTCTTTTTCAACCCAAAAAAATACTTTTTTTCCCCGGGTAGCCAAATTTTCACAAGAAAGGAAAATTTAAACAATGTATTCTTGTTGTGGGGCGTAGAAAAGAAATTTATAAAAACCGAAAAAAAGCTACAAAATTTTGTGGGGTAATTCTTTGGTGAAATTTTATACACCCCGGGTTTTAAATTAAGCGTTGTTTTGCGGGTGTGCTGCCCCCCAAAAAACCCGTTTTTTTTTCAACCCCAAAAATATATACTTTTTTTCCTGAAAGCCTAATTAAAACCCAAAGGTTAATTATAACAGTATCTCTTGTTGTGGGGCGTAAAAAACCGAATTGTAACACGCTACAAAGTCTATTTTTGCGGCCATTCCCTTTGGCGCAATTTACATCGGGGAAATTAATTAACCCGTTGTTTTGCTGGTGTGCTGCCAAAAATTTAAAACCCTTTTTTAAAACCCAAAAAATATAATTTTTTTTGTAGCTAATTAAATTCCAAAGGGTTAATTAAGCCTGTTTGGCTTTTAAAATTTAGTAAAAACACCGTTTTTTAAACGAAAATTTACAAGTAAATTTTTCCTGGCCATTTGGGGAGTGAAATTTTAAATACCCAAAGGGGTTTACCCAAGCTTGTTACGGGGTTCTTTTTTATTTAAAAAAACAGGTTTATTTTATCATATACAGATTATCATCAAAAGTTTTGTACTTTAAAAACCCAAACATTTATTTAAACAGAGAGGGGGAAAGGCCTGCCCCCTTGCGAGTGGGCAGTGGCAAAAAAACTTTCCCGGAACGGGCCCCCGGGTCCGCACAGAAAGGGGACGTCGCGAAAGGGTCACTCGGTGGGGCCCAAAATGCCGTTTTATCTAGTCCCCGTTTTGGTTCAAAAACCCAAGGGTTTTTTGTTTGGGTTTTATAGGTCTTTCCTTTCTCCCAGAGGGCATCTGAAAACCCCACCCAAAAGGTCGGGGGGAAACCCTCAGACCCCAACATTAGGGGCAGGGGCCCGGGAGGGGGTCAGCGGCCCTCCCCTGTCCCCCACCCGCCTCTGCCCCAAACGGGTTTCCCTAAAGCCAGAGATTCTAATTGGGGGTCGGGGCTCAGCCCCACTTATACGAGGTTTGAAAAATTTGAGAAGGGCATTCAGCAGTTTACTTTGGCAGCGAAAAAAGGGGGCCAAAATCGCCTGCTTTTTGGCAGTAGGGGGCCCAAAGTATAGTTTGGGGGAAGGGAAAGGGAGGTATTTTGTCAGAGGTCACCGGGGGATACCAAGCCCGGTGATGGGGAAACCCCAAGTGACAAAGAAACACAAATAAGGGGAAGTTGAAGCCGCCCCGCCCCTTGGGGGGGGGGTGAGGCAAGGGCTTCGAAAACGTCAGGAGAAAAAGGGGTTCAGTTTTACCGAGGCAGCACCCGCACCCAGCAAGTGGGTCGTGGGGCCGTGAGTCATAAGGATAAAACCCAGTTTTGAGGTCGGGACCCAAGGGGCCCCAGGGGAAAAAAAACCCCCCTCGCGGGTCCAAGAAAGTAGCGGCAAGGGCCCCGCGAGGCAACGGCGGCAGTAAAACACCCCATTTTCGGAGGGTTGGGGGAAAAAACCCGTACTGGGCGGTGGGGCCCAATTTCTTTGCAAAGGGACCCCAGAGGAGCCAAATTTTGGGGGGATTGAAAATCTTTGGGCAAAAAATTAAAGCGGGGCCAGGGTGACCCAAAGGGGTGGAAACCACGGCCCTGCGTCAAAACATGCGCATCACCACCCGGTGGCCTGGGAAAACGTGGCTCGATGTGGTGGTCCTCCGGGCCCCGCACCCAACAGCAGCAGCGGGCAGCATTCCTAGTGGCACGCATGCCAAATTGCAGCCAGTAAAAGGTTTTCCCCCACCTCTGCAAAGGGAAGCCTGGTTTCTCTTTGACATCATCCCGGGTTCAGATGCCCACCCCTCCTCGCTACCAGGGCCCCAAGCGGGTCGTTCGGGGCGAGGCGATTGAAAAGGGAAAACAAAAACGCCCAAACCCCCTAAGGGACACCCAACCGGCTCCTGTCCAATTTTTTTGGTTTTGCAGTCCCCCCCTTTTCCCAAAAAGGTGGCCCTTTTGCACCATTCAGAAAACAAAAGGCTTGTCCCGAGCCAATGGGGGATTTCCCAAACCCCGTAATTTTTTTTTTCCAAAAAGGGCAGTAAAGGAAACTTCATAAATATGTAAACAGAAGGGGGGGCATCCTTGAATTAAATCTTTTTTTCCCCAAAGTGCAGGGCCCCCCGGACGTCGGGAAAGCTGTAACAACTGGTCAGGGACAGTAATGCCCTTTCGGCCCACGGGGTAAAATTTTGCTTCCACCCGGGCCACCCCAAACAACTTGGAAGGAGACCCCGCTTTTTTCCTCCACGTTGTAAAAACTGCTGCCCCCTGCCCCCCTGCCCCCCCTTTCCTTTCCTCCTCCCCCCACCACCACCATCTCACCTCCACAATTACTGCCCACCCCCATACCACATTGTAGGGCCAGCAGTGTCCGCAGTTTACCCCTGGCTTGCCTGGGGCAAAACGAACACAAGGGGGGGAAAACTGTTTCCGCTCATCCCAGCAAAAAAATCGATGTGTGGCTTTTCCGCGCCAACTCCCAAATCGGAACCATGGTGACGGACAATGGGGGGAACATGGGCCCGCCCGCAGGGAGGAGGGATGGTCCATGCGCCCGCATGGCGCACGTGTTCAATCTGGTTTTTTGAAAAAGGGTTTCCGAAGTCTTTCACCCAACTTCAGAACATTCTGAAAAAAGGCCAGGAAATGTGCCTGCAATTTTTCCATTCGTAAAAAAGCCCGGGAACCCCCCCTCCTCGAGTTGAGGGGGGAGAAAAGGCCCCCCCCCCAAAAACACCTTGGAAGCGATTTTTCCCCCCGCTGGAATTCCCCGCCTGCACATGTTGGGACCGACTGTAAAGAACAAAAAAGGCCATTAAAAGAAAATTTTTTTATGAAACGGGAGAAGAAGTCTCCCGTGTTAACTTTGATGTCACCCGTGGAAACTCCCCTGGGTGCCCCACCTGCCGTTTGTTGAGGGCCATTCCCAAGAGGCCCACGTTTTTTGTCAGTCGCCAGGAAATAAGGGAATTTAAAAAGTCATTTCCACTGCTTCCTGTCCTGGAACAGATGCGGGAAAAAACTGTCTGGCAGGGGGGACCCTGGGGACAACATCTCCCTGGCCCCGAGTCCGGGGGGGCTGAAATGAAGGAAGGGGGAGGGGGGACATTGGAGCAAAAACTTGTCCCGGTGAAATGAGTGGATTTTTTTTACCCAGGTTACAAGAGAGGGGAGCAGGAGCCCGCTGGAAAGGGGGTGGATGGAGAAGAGGAAAAACCCAGCAGATGACCCCCCAATTACCCGGGGAGTAACAGTGGAAATGGGAGGCAGGGGCCCCCGGGGCACTTGTGCAAAAATGGCCCCCGCATGCTTTTTTGCCCGGCTGTGGGCAGCCAAAGTCAGCATCCGGCAGAGGGTGCATTGGGTATCCCAAATTTTTTAAACCCCGCTACCGGTCCAAAAAGGGGGCCTTTTTCCCAGCAATTTAGAGGGGGGACAAAAAATCAAATACTATAGGGAAAAACCTCCGTAATCATTTTCCCCGCCTTGGCGGATCGTCCCTCCTCTGACAGGTTGACCGGGGGGTTCCCCCAGCGCTCACCCTACTACAGCCGACGGCCCCGTGTTGGGGTTGGTGGGGGGATAAGCATATCAAACTCCCAAACAGTATTAAACCTAAGTCTGGGTCACTGATGAACAGCTTCCTTCCCCCCACCCAGGGAGGAGGGGAGTCGCCACAGCAGCAGCAGGACCTGGACTCCCGGGAAACCCAAAAGGTTGGTTTTCCCACTTGGACGCACTCTGCCCCTCAGTTTAAGATCCGTGGACTACTGGGGGGGCCAAAAATTTGGGTGTTTGGCCCCAACTTTCCGAGTTTTCAGTGGAAAAGCTGTCCTGCCCCGGCCCCGTAGTGTGGCATCAGGGGCGGGTGTTCAGTGCGGGGGGCCCCTCGTTACCCCCAAAGGGGAACCCCGCCTTTTCCACGGGAAAGTTTGGGAAAGACTGAAACCCTTTTTAAGGGTAAAAACAGGCGTGGATCGCCAGGATTTCCACCACAAAAAAACCTTAGGCGTTTAGCGGGTTTTAAACTAATGCCCCAGCCACTATTTTATGCCGCCACCCCACTGATGCCAAACGCCTTTACAGTTTTCCATCTGCCTACCACCCCTCTTTAAACCCGGGGCTGGTATTGCCAAACCCCCCCCAAACCCCCTCTTTCATTGTGCCCCTCTATGACCCCCATGCTGTGCGCTGGGTTTCTGTTGCCCTGCGCCCACTGTTCATTGTGCCCCTGACCCGACCTCCCGCTGCTGCTGTGGTGTTTCCATGTCCCCCACACTGTTTTCATTGTGCCACTGCCTGACCTCAAAACTGCCCCCCGGACCCCCGCTCTAATCATTGTGGACTCTGTGGCGTCCCCCTTCCCGTTTTTTTCCACCCCCAGAATGGGATTGTGCCAAATCTTGCCTCATGCTGCTGCTGTTACTCCGCCGTGCCCCCCAAAACTGGTTTATTTTTGCCCCTCCCCGACCTTTATGTGCTGCCGCCGTGAACCCCCGCTCTCAGTCATTGTGCCATTCTGTGCTTCCCCCTGTTTTTCCCCCTTTTAGAATGTTTCCCTTGTGCCACTGCCTGATCTCATGTGCTGCTGTCGTGACCCCCACACTGTGGATTGTGCCCCTTTTGGGCCTAATACTGTTTTGGGCCCCCTCCAGAAATTATTGGCCACTGCCCGACCTATACTGCTGCCGCCGGGCCCCCCACCCCTGTGTGATTTTTGCCACTTGTGGCCCAATATGTTTTGCCCCCTCCAGAAAGTCATTGTGCCAAATGCCGAAAACTCATAAAGTGCCGCCGTGACCCCCACAATGTGTGATTTTGGGGCACTTGTGGCTAAAACTGTTTTTTCCGCCCCCAGAATGTCATTAAGCCACTTTCCCGAAACCCTAACGCGGCCCCCGTGACCTCCACACTGTGTGATTGTGCCACCTCTGGGCCTAATACTGTTTTGCCCCCTCCAAAAATGTCATTGTGGGCCCCTGCCTGACCCCTAATGTGGCCCCGTGAACCCTCCACCTGTTTGTGCCACTTGGGGGCCTAATACTGTTTTGCCGCCCCCGGGAAAGTTTATTGTGCCACCCGCCCGATCTCATACTGCTACTGGTTGACCTCCACTCTGTATCATTGTGCCACTCTGTTTGGGCCCTTATACTGGGTTTTGCCGCTTCCCGAATGTAAATTTTGCCCCTGCCCCGACCCTTACGCTGCCGCCCCTAACCCCACACTGTGTGATTGTGCCAAAATTCCCCTGGCCCTAATTTCTGTTTTGCCCCCCTCCAAATGGGCATTGTGCCACCCCGGATCTCATGCTGTGCTGTTCCCTGACCCCCACCCCTGTATCATTTGCCATCTGTTGGGCCCAATACTGTTTTTTCCGCCCCCAAATGCATTGTGCCACGCCTGCCCCATACTGCTGCCGCCGGGGCCTTCCCCCCTTTTAGTCATTGTGCCACTTGTGGGTTCCTCGTGTTTCCACCCCCGAATGTCCCTTGTGCCACTGCCTTTACCCCCATGTGCTGGGCTTTTCCGCCCTCACCTCCACACTCTGTCACTAATGTTGCCACCTGAGCTCTCAGCTTGTTTTTTTTCCAGTTTTCGCTGGCATGACTTTAGCAGGCTACATTCCCGCTTGAGATTTCGGTCAGTTTTGCCCTTTTAAAAGTGCCCAGGGAATTTTAATGAAGCGTTTCTAAGAGCGGGGGCAGTCATGTGGCGTGTCATACTAAAACACAACATAGTATGAAGACCAAACCAAGCTCCCTCTGCATATTTAAGCATGGCACAACGTTCTACAGCACCCTGCAGGCTCTGTGCAGCCTGGAAATAGCTGCTTTTTAACCCAATTCATGCCGAAGTAATTTGAACCGAATTTATTTTTATCGGAAAATTCTGCGAAGTGACCGAATCGAATTTTTGAGAAATTCGCCCATCGCTACTTGTGACCCAGTTAAACAGCATAGTGAGAAATCTTTGTGACTATGAGGCATATTTGTTATGCATGAGATCCATAGGTTTGTTGCATGCTTATTTTTGTAAGAGTAATGATTTTTAACTATTAATTTATTTTATACGTTATAAATAACATTTCTATTTTTACTTCTTAAACTTCTTTTTGTTTATTTTATTGATATTTCGCATACCAGAACTTCATTGTCTTCATATTATGTCCCCCTCTACATAGGTTGTTGCTTATCATTTATAAGTCAAATACGCTACTTTCCCTGACCCTGGTCACTTAAAGGGAACCTGTCACATAGGTTGTGCCTCGCTTACAGAGGGCAGCATAAGCTAGTGTCAGACCTGCTGTTTCCAGCGCTGTGCCCCTTATTCTGTAAGATGCTATAGTTTTAGAGCATTTACCACTCAAATCTTATTCATGAGTAGGTGTTAGCACCACCCCCCACAGGCTACCCCCGCCCACTCTTATTACCTGGTTTCTACCTTTTTACAGTACTAGGTTGGTCCGTTGCGGTGGACGGGGATAGCTTCAGGTGGGCGGGGTTTGAAAAACTGACACTCTGAATGACTCTTTCGAATTACCTTCGGGCTGAAAACTGCAGATTTGAGCAGTAAATACACGAAAACTACAGCATCTTACAGAATAAGGGCCCACAGCGCTGTAAACAGCATGTCTGACACTACCTTGTTCTGTCCTCAGCAAGGGGGGCAAAAACTATGTGACAGGTTCTCTTTAACACTCAACTGTGTAAACATTAAACATAATGTTAAAACAAGATCGTAAACATGCATCATATGTAATTATTTCCATAGAAATCAAAATTCGTCCTTAAAGGCCATCATTCTCCCCTTTTCTCTTACTTTTTAGGCTAATGTTCTGTACATAACTCATTTACATAAACCATTAGTAAAAATAATAGTTGAAAAGCAGGATAATTATAATATTTTGCAGGTGACAGTGGAAACTTGTTTCTGTTAGGACAATATTTCAGCGTTATTTCCAAATAACTTTTACAAAATAAAAGCTGCCTGTCAGATATAACAGAAAATCATACCATGCAACAATTACTCCTCCTTTTATGCTTTTAACATGCTTTTTTATGTTTAAGTGCATTTATGTATTTTTATTATGTCAATTGCCAGCGTTTCTAGGTGACAACTAGACTAATCCTTTTTAAGGGACACTGAGGACTTATTGTGCAGGTTTGAACTATTGGAAATGGAATTCATCTATTATTCTATTTTACAAAAATAAACCTAGATTTTTTGAAAAACATTTTACACCTTAATGAGGTAAGTCACAATTATTATTTCCTTTTTGAAACACTCAAGGTTTAAATTTCTTGTTTCGAAATGACGTTAAAAGTAATAGAAAGTTGACTACACTTGAGTTTCACTTGCTACAGGGCACTTGTTTTAAGCTTGGCGTCTCTATGCCACTTAGCAATCATGAACTGATGTAGAATGGCAGCACATTTACATGTCTGGTCACGGCATGAGATTACCACCTGCATAAGTTTCCCTTGGATCATTTTATGCCTAGAGTCGATTTGTAAAGCATTTCTTGACCTTAGGAAAGAACACATTCCACCTCTGCAGATGACATGTGTTTGTACCATTGACAGATTCTATTTTCTGATGACAAATGAAAACATAATTATTGCAGGCAGTGTTGTGTCAGGGCTTGAGAAAGCTGGAGATCTCCAAATAGTGATGGCTATCAGATAACTAAGTAGTGCTATTTATGTTCACTAAACCTGAAGAGGTCTAAGCATAAATCTTTTTTTCCTAAGTGACCAACTTATACTAGACTGGTGAACCTTAGAAAGACTTGAGAGAATTGCCAAAAAGAAGGCACCGCCAAAAATAAGAGTATACAAAAGAGCAGGGTGCTGTGCATGTGTTACTAAAGATAACTGTAATCTGAGAAAAAATATCACGTAAAAACTCATGCACCCTCATCTAGAAGCAAAATATACTCAAATATTTTATAATTCCATATTTGAAAACAAACAGTGTAATGAATTAAGAGACAAATGACAAAATAGGGATACATTCTGTTAGAATGGTCCCACTATTGCCCATAAAAAGACAAATTTGGGCCAATAAAGGGGTACTCACATCTCTTGATAAGTTCCAAACTTAAAGGCAAAGGTAAATAAAAATTATCATCAAATACATTGCCGTACTGATTTTGCTTCATTTCAGAGTTGTAGCAGTTTTATCTTCTGCCTGTTTACACAAGCTTGCAGAAAAATATTTATTCCTAGTAAAAATATACAATCTTTATTGATATGTATTAAAATATTACGCACAATCTCTAAAATACAATAGTATCAGTAATCAATATGGAATCAAGATAGCAGACATCCAAGTCTACTTCCCTAAATAGGAAGGCTCAAAATAAACCACATATAGATTCACCAGAAAGGATTCTATAACAGTGATTCTATAACAGTGATCCACCAACATAATATTTCAAAAATACCCAGAAACTAGCAGTCATTACATGGATACCCTATAGCATTATAGAGGAGACACTCACGGTTCTGAAGACGCTGTCAATAGAAGCTGATGTGCCCACTGTAGATCCTGAACCTATATGAAAAAGTTCTCATAGGACACTTAAAGGGGTTGTCTCACTACATTGATTCATCTTACCTCAGTCCTGTTTTCTTGATTTCACTTTGAATTTAGGGGCGTGTTTACTGGCTTCTAGGCTGCAGTAGAAGCCAGGTCTATAGCTATAGCAACCAGTGCTGGCAGTCTATCATGAGAGATCAAATAGAGCTGTAGCTATAGCGACCTGAAGAGCTGATGCAGCCCATACAAGAGGGAATATCTAGGAATAGGTAGGACACTGTTAATGGACATACATTACAAAGTGACTTGTTTTTGCAAGATATTTAACATAAAAGGCAATCATTGTAGTGAGACAACCCCTTTAATATAACTATAATAAACTAACTAGGAGGAGCATGCACCCCAAAAAGGGCCACCCCACTTATTGGTGGCTCTCCCTACATTAAATTAATACATCCTATATGATGTTAATATACATAAAAGTCCCTGAAATATTATATTGGTGGATCACCGTTATAGAATCACTGTTATAGAATCGTTTCTGGTGAATCTATATGTGATTTAATGTGAGCCTTCCTATTTAGAGAATTAGATTTAGATGTCTGCTATATTGATTCCATATTGATTACTGATTCTATTGTATTTTAGAGATTGTAGGTAATATTTTAATGCATATCAATAAAGACTGTATATTTTTACTGGGAGTATATATTTTTCTACGAGTCGTTAAAGACTCCTGAAGTAGGTATCTACTGGTTTTTCTAGTGAGTTTCTGTTTACACAAGCTTCCCTAAGTTACTCACCAACTCTCCACATATAAGTTAATATGTAAAAAAAAAACAGTAAAATAACATGGCACCAAAAAAAAAGAAGGCTAAGTAAAATACCCAAATGCGCACTCGGATACATGTCTATGGGGCCAGCGAGCTGCCAGCCCCCCGCCCCGCCCCCGCTGCACGGCTGCGGGCGTAATTGCGTCCCCTCAAGTACGTCGGTAATAAGCCATGTGAACATTGCCTTACTGCCAGAAAGTCAGGGACGAGTGCCGCAACTGAACAGGAGCATCAAGGAGGTAAGCATGAACCTTTTCTTCTATTTTTAATCATGCCCCAAAATACAAACAAGCTTTTACAACTCTCAGAACTCTCATAACAAGGAATGACAATCAATTCTATTTTTACATGTCAAACCGATGCTTCCACCAGCACATAATCACATAACTCCCATTAAGGCAAATTCTAAAGTTCTTTTAAACCAGGACAATAAGATATGCGGAAGAACAGGAAAAATCATTTTTTTACCCGGTTTTTAAAATGTTTTGCACTTCCATTTGCGAAAGTGTATTCATCTCCAGAAATCTGTTCCAGTGTGTGTGGGCAGCTAAACAACGACATTTAGACATCTGGCTACAGGTTCTTGCAAATGATCAGGTTCAAAGCTTCTAATTGGTCAATATGATATGTTTAATTCTTGTGCTATTTGAACCTTTCCTTCTTAGATCTTCTATAGAGTTTTCCTTCTATGTAGTTGAACAGACTTGCAATTAAGGGGTGAATCAAATTGATCTGGTGACACCAGATCCTATCAGATCTTGCGTCTTGTAATAAAATTAGGATTTTATTGGTCACTTTTTGGTCTGGCACCTGAATGGCATGATTTCAAGACACTAAAGAGAAGTTGTCTAACACAGAGCTAAACTTGCATTTAAAGACTAACATTTAGCCCCGTTATACTATATACTCAGTTGTTTTCTCCTTGTGGGTTGGTTTAAAAGACGAAAATTTATGATGTTCTATGAGGCGATTGCAAGTTTAACTGACAAACGAGCAGAGACATTTGGATTTTCTGAGCACGAAAGAGCTTCTATTCTAAAGCAAGCACAAGACGCTGGGCTTAGCCTCGAGAAACATGAGGACACCCAGGTGGACATAGCTAAGAAATTAGCGCAGCTTAAGAAAAAAGAAGCAGCCCTCATATCCCATGCTTTGGCCACAATACCTAGAGGCTTGAGGAGTCCTCTGCAACCCATTTTGCTACAAGATGATCAAGTTTTTAAAGATCGATGGTATGCTTTAAGCAATAGATATGCAATTGACCTAATCTATTTAACAATACAACATTTGCAGATTGCTATAAATAATATAAAAATTGAAATAAAAACACTTGAAGATGAGTTGAAACACTCGATTGCACTAGAGACATACAATCCCATAAATGAAGAATTAAATAATAATATCATGAAATTACAAGTGCAGTTACTTCAAAATAAGTTGAAAAAATTTGAGTGAGATACTGGAGACAATCAATTAAATAGAGTATATACTTGGGCAGAAGATCGTTTTCAATACAGATCACATAACCGTAAACAAGGATTTAATAGACTTAGAGAAACAAGCGATGCGAGCACATCGGGTTCAGAAGACGCAGCTCCCAGTAGAATGCAATTGCATTCCAAGAAGAATTCTAACCAAGAGAATTTTTTAGAAAAACAAAATATGCAAAAAGATGTCGAATGTGGAGACAATCTTGGCAGAGGACAAAATGCAAAAAATCGTGGCAAGTCAAAAAGGAGACTGTAAATCACCTTTTCCATAACATCTCGTCAAAATCTCTCACTATTCATCAGGAATCGATTCGAGATAAAGGACTAAATTTTGTTCCTACTAGTGATAATGATTTATCCGAATTTAATGTAGATTTACACAGGCTGTGTAAATCCATAAAATTGAAAATGATTTTTGGTGATAATAAAAGGATTAGTGTTTAACGAACTTAATCAGCGAAATAAATATAAGCAAAAAAATTTGAAACAACAAGAATGGAGAGCTATCAAAGAACTTAAAGAGGACAAATCTATTACAATTAAAAAAGCAGATAAGGGCAGTGCTACCATTGTAATGGACACCGACCTATATATGAAGGAGGCTTTTACTCAGTTATAGGATGAAACTATATATAAAAAGATTGATAGAGATCCAACTACAAAATTTAATGCATTAATTAAAAACATCTTAGATGATGCTTGTGAAAATGATATTAGTAAAAAGTGACAGTGGAACTACACAGATGCGTGACCACACTATCAACCATCCAGATATGTTACAATCCAGAACAAAGGCGGGTAACCCCTAAGTAATTAGTATAAACACATAAAATGTTGTTCAGCTAAACATGCAATTGAATATATATGAATATATACCCGACCTTAGATAGAGGACGTTACAAAGGGATCCAAGCTTGGTAGATGGAACGGTGCGTTTCGCAGGGCGCTTCGTCCGGGGGTGAACTCCCATTTAAGAGACCTGGTATTTAAGTGAAAAGCCCTTACTAAGTTCCCACCTCCTGATCCCTGATTCAGCCAATGGTATAATAGAAAAGGTAACAGACAACACTAAGCACCAGTCTACCTACAGTTAGCGCAACCGGAAGTACGTCACGCCATAGACGTGGGCATTGCCCGCCAAAGTATATCGAGTGTCTCGGCGTACTAAAATCTCTAGTGCGCATGCGTTACCTATTCGCGCACGCGCACCGCATACTAAATGGTAAGACCTAAGTGAAGATGGATGCCGGTGTTAAATGTCCAATATGTGCATGCGCGAGAATCCCGCGCATGCGCAAATGAACATTACAGGCTAAAAGATGTCTTGCACCAATAGCTATGTAATTAAACTCCCAATTGGACATGTATATATAAAGTGCAAATTAGAAAAGCAGTGATAAGTGATGGTAAGTATGATGAAGCAAGTGAGAGCAAAAAAAAAAATGTGATAAGAGCGTGAATAAAGGGAAAAGGGTGACAAAAGTGTCACTTTTTACTAGTTTTTTATGGATTTTGAAATATTCAATAAAGTTATCTTATTTTAAATTTAACATCTGGTAGACCTCTTTTCGATAGGTGTTTATGACTATAATAGTTGGTCTTACCTGGCTTTTTCTGATATAGCCCTGGTTCTCTTATAGGTGTGTTATTGAAAATTATATTATTAATATACAACTTAATTCATTATATAATGAATTCCCTCGCACTCCCATACTATACTTGGTACCGAAAGTACACAATTCTCCTACAAATCCTCCGGGACGCCCGATAGTCTCGGGAGCAAATTCTATCTTTGAACACATAGCTATTTATCTGGACCAATTTTTGCAAAAATATACAAAACAAGATCATAGATCATTAAGAGATACTACCCAATTATTACAAATTATAAAAGATCTAGCATGTGCTGATGTATCCTATTTGGTTACATTAGATATAAAATCATTGTATACCAACATCCCTTTTCAAGAAGGCATAGAAGCAGTAATAAATGCATTTCGTGAAGACGTCTCACTTTCAAATCGACAAATTAATTTTCTTATGACATTATTGGAAGTCATTCTCACAAAAAAATATTTTAGATTTGGACACCAACATTACCTCCAGCTGCAGGGGACCTCAATGGGGGTCTCCTGTAGCTCTGGGGTATGCTAACTATATGTGTCGTATTTTTAAAAAACTCATATTTTCCAATCTGGGACTCATCTACATGTGAAGCTCTGGCTGCGTTATGTGGATGACGTTCTGATGCTGTGGAAAGGGTCTCAAGATCAGTTACAGAACTTCATCCAGATGATAAATTTGTGCCATTCTTTAATACAATTCACTGCTACAATATATGAAAAGACAATACATTATCTGGATGTAGAAATACAAAAATGTCACAATAAATTAAAAACCACACTATATAAAAAACCTATGGAGCGAAATAAAAAAAAATTTTCTCCTTGGCCTCTGTCAGTTGATCTTGGGTAATCTTGGTAGACTGCATGAGTAGAACCTTAAATTGCCATTTTTAGAGCCATAAAGAATATATATAGTTATCAGATGGGCAAACAACATCATTAGATGAAGAAATAAGAAACCATATAATATATATTTGTAATACAAGCTTTATTATGTGGATGAAATATTTTGAGTATTTTTCTAAAAATAATACTGTATTGATTAAGAAAATAATTGAATTTTATTTGATATAGATATATGTGGAAGATTCTTGGTTGTTATACACCTATGTACTATTTTGGATGAGAGGATTCTTGAAAGGGACAATTGCATAGGCGCGGTACTCGATATAAGCGCAGTGACATCTGTGTATTGTTATGGATTGATCTATACAGGGAAGTGTGCGCGGAGATTGAAGGGTGCACAGAGATATCCGGCACAGGCGCAGTAGCAATTTGGAATGCGGTATACTGATACATAAGGGTGCAGGTGCGAAGACATAATATTGGCGCAGCAGTATGTTCAGGTTAACTACAAGGGCGCATGCGCGAAGGCGTAGTAATGGGCGCAGGTGCAGTAGCGCCTAGAGGAAGCCAAGACTGGTAGTTTTATTCACAAGGACACACACGTAAAGGCGCGATAATAGGCGCAGACGCAGTAGCGCTCATAGAACGCCAAGACCGATGCTATGATGTATAATGCCAGTGAGATGCAGGAAACCTCATCTGTAAATTGGTTGATGACTATTTGATAAGTATACCACTTTGTATTAATAGGCTTGTATAGTTTATATGGTTTCTAAGAATAAGGTAGTTGTCCGGATTTTGGGTCACTAATTGGAGACACTCCTCTCAAGAAGGGCACACTAGCCGCTGGCCTCATGGATATTCTTTTGCCCACTGAAGAACTTTGTTAATACAGAGGGAAACGCGTCTGGGTAGTAAGTAAGGTTGAACATACTGTTTTTTCTTTATTGTTCCCTAAATATTATGTGGAGCGTGTATGTTCATACTTATTAATGTTGAGTTTTTGATTCTCTATTGAGTAACATACTGATTTTCTTTATTGTTCCTAAAACATTATGTGGAGCATGTATGTTTATACTCATTGATGTTAAGCTTTGACTCTTTATCTGGATATCTATGTATTGAGGGATAAGTAGTTTAGGAGTCTATTCTTGTGGGACCGTCCTTTTTCGGGACGCCTATCCCGTACAGGGCCTTTTTTAGGGCATTTAGATAGCTTAGGGCAAGATAGGCTCCCCATATTTGACCTTTATGTAATTTTTTTTCACTAATATATAAGTAAGTTGTAATCAACCCCCTTCTGTCTCTTTTTTTTTGGAAATGTATAGAGTTTTAATTGGTATTTATTAAAAGTTAGGTTTTATATTGGAATATTTTCCTTTGATTGATTGATCGAAATAACATTCTACATAAAACAAGTCAACATGCACCTAATGTCTTTAAAGGAATTCCCAAAAGTCAGTTTATCAGGGCTAGACGTATCGGCTCTGACACAGAAGCTTATTTAAAACAAATGGAGACTATTATAGAAAGGTTTGTACAAAGAGGTTATGACAGAATAAGCTTGCAAAAAATAGGTTTGGAGGTCTTAGAAAAAGATAGAGAAGAATTTTTAGTGACCGGTAATAAGGATCAATCAGAAAGATTTTCTTTCATTAGCAAATATGGATTGCAAAGTAAATACATTGAACATGCTATAAAAAAAACATTGGCTGTTACTAAGCACTGATCCCAAGTTTGGCTATTTGTTCAAGGAATGTCCAAGATTTATATATCAAAAGGGAAAAACATTGGAAAATATGATGATCAAATCAGAAATTAGTGATAAAAAAGAGAAACAGACTTTATTTAATATCCAAAAAAATGGGACATTTCCTTGTATAAATTGCCAAACCTGTCATGCTATTATACAAGGCCCATCCATTGCACATACCACCAAAGGATATCAAATTAAGATAAGAGGTTTTCATATATGTAACAGCAAAAATGTAATTTATTTTATAAATGCCCTCGTGTTATGGGCTACGTGAGACAGACGTCTTGAATAGTTAAAGTAGGAATTAATGAACACCGTTCTGCCATTCGTACCTTTCAAAATACAAAAGAAAAAGAATAAGATTCTAATGAAAAAAATACGGAGAAAACACTGTAGCTAGATATTTCCATGAGAAACACCACGGGGTATCTGAACTCCGTTGGTGTATCCTAGAACAGGTACGGGTGTCAGAAGGTTTATGTGTTGAAAAAACTCTATTGCAAAGAGAAACTATGTGGATTTTTAAAATGGATACATTGAATCCAAAAGGTTTAAAAGAGAGCTACAATCTGAACGTGTTTCTGTGATTGCATTATTTTAATTGTTTTTAATTTCGATAAGCATACTTGGTACGCTATCATTTGATTGGTTTAATGTTTTTGTACATAAAGAAGGTCTCTACTCACTTAAAAAAATATACTGCTGCCGCCCTCCTCCACACACTTCCCCGTACCGGTACCTTCCTTAATTCCTCCTGCTGTGTTGCTTGTAATCAAGACGGAAGCTATGGTCCCGCTCGGCAGGCTGCCAGGCAAGGCCGAAACACTCCAGTAAACAGATCCACGAATGGAATTCCAGCAGGTACCAAAAGCTTCTCTTTATTCCAATATATTCAGCACAGGGCAGTGCAACAACATGTGAACGCCAACGCGTTTCTGGTCTCTCAGGACCCTTGATCACGGCATGTCACCATTCAACAAACAAGTGCTCTTATATACACGTTAAAAACATAGGAATAGTACACGTGAAAAAGGAAAGGGGGAAAGGGGGGGTAAAAAGGCCCGTTTCTGGAAAAATTAACTTTGTACCCTTGGTCAATACCCATGTTTTAAACTCTCAATATATCCTGAAAAAACCCAAAAAGGACTGCCCCTATATCTAATAAATTTTACATTAGTCGTTCGTAGGTTCTTTTCCCTTGGGAAGGGTTTGTTTTAAAGGTCTAATCCAAAATCCCTTCGAAACCCTAGTTTTATGCCCCAATCCCACCTCGGGGGTTTGGAACTTTTTCAATTGGCCACGGGAATTTAACAATTTTACCCTGGTCGCTAATAAAAATGTTAGTGCACCAAAAATATATGGTGTTTTTCTTATTTCTGAATGTGTCGTATCCTTTTTTTTAAAACTTTTAATGTGCTACTATTTACATTATGTTGCAGGGTTACAAAAAAATTAGTGAAATGGGGTCAGATTCACAATTGATATAGTTTTTAATTTTAAATTTTTTTCTCCTTCACTACCCCAAAAGGTTTCTCCTTTGATAATAATTGGACAAAAAATTGATCTTTTTTGCCGCTGGGTATAAGCCATTGTATTGGACCCCGTGAGAAAATTTTGTTTGAAAAAGTGGGGGACAATTCATTCCCTAATGTTTTTCTTTTTTGAGAAAATTTTAAATACCTGTCTACATACCCTTTCAGGATTGTGCCCTGTCTAAGGTTGTTTATTTTTGAAAAAGATTTTTTACCAGATAAAAATTATCACTAAATTGGTGAAAATCCCAAATTTGTTGTTGTGTATTCCTATTTTTTTTTGGGTTTTTTTTTTTTGTAAAAATTTTTTGTGTTTGGTTCTTATTTGATCCGCTGCTTTTTTTAAAAATGTGTTGTTCCTCTTTTTTTTAAAATTACCATTGATAAGTCCTTTTCCTTTAAGAAATCCTCAACCAGGAGCAAGCTTTCTAGCTCTTATTTTTATTCCCCCTTCGGATAGCTGCTATGGGGGTTTCGGGGTGATTATAGGGGCCCTGAAAAAATAGTGTTACCACTATGGGTTTCCATTTAGTTTGTGTACCCCTCTTCATGGCAACAGCCCCCAACTCAAGATCCAAAAATTTAATTTTTTACCCTGTCCTTTTGGGGAAGTGAATTTGAGATTATTTCATTTTCATTGAGATAATCAATAAATTTGGTATGGGTTACATCGGCCCCCATACAAACAGGAGGTTGTCGATGAAAACCCCATACCATATGATGCTGTCACAAAGGGATTTTTTAAGCCATTTAATGCTTTTGTTCCACGGCGCCATATACAAATTCGCTATGGTGGGCGGGGTGATGCACCATGGAGCTCCTTCAGTTTGTAAAAAAAAATTGTGTCAAATTTAAAATAATTGTGTTTCAAAAAAAAAATTTGGGCATTTGGGATAACAAAAACCTTCTCCTTCACTTAGCTAAATCTTTTTTTAAAAATATTCCAAGTATAATGGTAAAAATGATGCGGAATGATAAAATATAAATTCATTATGCAGTTTAAAATAAACATAGGTTCCCATACAAACCCTGAAAATTTTCGTACACTTAAACTTTTTTAAAGGTACCTGGAAGTGATCTCACTATGGTTGGAGCTATTGTTTCCCATCCACTGAGCTATCGATGAGGGATCCAATGCTGGTAAAATTTGGGTTTTTGGAGGGGAAAACACTTTTTTATGGGTTTTTGGGTGCCAAAAAAAATGGGCCCTTGGGGTTTTTCGCGTTTGGGGCAATAAAAAAGTTACCAAACCAAACCCGGAGGGGGGGTTGGGAAATAAAAATGGGTTTTACGAGGGGCATTTTGGATTATCCCTGTAATACCGTTCCCGAAGGGTAGAACCTACGTAACGATCTAATGTAATTTATTGATATAGGGTAGTTTATGGGTTTTAGGTTATTGGAGATTTTAATGACATGGGTATTGCCAAGGATTATAGAGTTAATTTATCAGAACGCCTTGTTCCCCGCCCTTTCCCCTTTTGAAACGGACTTGGTATTGGACCCGGGGGACCACCGCAGGCGATGTAGAAAGCCACGCCGGGACAAAATCTAAGTGCCCCGGTTTCCCCAGACCCCCGCCGAAAAGCGGGATGGACTTGCTGCGGCTTGAGGCTACCAGGTGTCCCCCTGACGTGACTTGCTGCGGGGGTACCCGAGGTGAAAAATAGTTTCCCAAAATCGTAGCTTTGGGCAGGCGTATGGTCAGGGCAGGGGAAAGGGTTCGAGGTCGTGGACAGGCGATAAGGTCAGGGCAGGCGGCAATGGTTGTGGTCGTGGAAGGTGATAAGGTCAGGGAGGCGGCAGAGGTTCGGAGTCGAGAAAGTAGCAAGGTCTGGTACCGGAAAAGGCAAAAAAGACTATCGGGAACGCTTTCACAAAGGCGGGGGGCAACAAAGATCCGCGGGGAAGTGAGTGGGCCCAAAATTAAATAGAGACAGCGCCGGCAATTACCCAAATTCCCGGCGCATGTCCCTTTAAATTACATGAACGAGCACGCGGGCTGGGGGCGCGCATGCGCATTCGGCCGCAGGGGGGGGCGGACCGAACGGGGGAGCGCGGTCAGGTGAGGAGGGGAGGGATGCACAGGGCGGGCAGTGGGAACCGCGGCGGCCCCGCCCGCCGGGGACTCCCCGCGGGGGACAGGGTGGACCGCGGTCCGTGGACCGGACCGCGGCGAACCCATTACAGAAACCCCCCCCCTTAGACCCTCCCCCCCTTTTTAGGATGCAAAAACCTGAGGAGGGGGGTTCGATTCGGTGTTGTTCTGGCTCCCAGGATTTCCTCGGGGCGAAGCCCTTCAATCTCGAGGAAAAAGCGTTCCCTCTGACCTCTTCATCTCCAAATTTCCTTTATAAAAGATGTCGGCGGACTTGGTACTGGGGAAGGAGTTACATTCCTGAGAGAGAAATGGTTCAGGACCAGCGGCTTAAGGAGGGGAGAATGGAATGGTTTTGGATGGGGGAGGTGGGGCGGGGGGAGAGCTTGTATTACCGGGTTAAACTCCCGAAAAAACTTAAAGGGTCGGGGAAGCGGGGGCCCAAATTTGGACTAGTAACCAGGTGCACGTACCTCGAGGGGACCCAAACTTTGTCCCTGGGGGAAATGTTACGCGGGCACTCCAAATTTAGTGGGCGGGGCAGGGGGGGGCGGATGGGGGGCCATAGACACAAGAATGGGAGAGACGGTGCCCCCGAGAGCGATGGTTGTACGAGAATTCGGAAAAAGGGGACTGCCCAGTTGCCCTGACGTCAGATAAAAAGTGAGTAGGTATTCCCCCAAAATTGGTTCAACCGCTCCCCCCCCTTTGGATTGGGGTGATATGCTGACAAAAAATTTTCCCAGTTGATTGCAGAGGGAGCATAGTGCACCCCAAAAAATTGGAAAAAAATTTGGACACCGGGTCGGGACAATGTGTGAAGAAAACCCATTTTAGTCGGAAAACTTGTGGGAAAAAGAAAGTTTGGCTAAATTGTGGAGCGAGAAGGCCAGGGAGAGGTACGAAGTGGGAATTTTCGAGAAACGGTCAGTAAAACCCCGTGACCAAATTTCCCCGAGGGGGGCCGGAAGATCAGTGATGAAACCCATGGTAGGCACCCGGGAATCTCAGGCAGGGGAGGATGCAGGAGCCCGCAGGCCGGGGGCGTGGGACCTTTTTCCCGAGACATGTGTTACAGGCGAGCGTGAAGTCCTTTGACTCCTGTGCAGGGTCAGCCCCCGTAGTCCCCGTGAGTTCAAAGCGGGACTTCGTGCCCCGGAATGACAGAAAGAGAGCTTGGCCCCCATTCCAAAAACCTTTTTCCTGAGTGCAGGGGCATGAAGGTTTGCCGTGGGGTTTGGAGATTGCGGGAGCCACGTTTTTAAAAAACCCTTCGGGGGAAAAGTGTGTTGTGACCGGGTTTTCACCCGCACGTCCGAGGCCGGGGGAGAGGGCGTCATACTTGAGTTTTTCTCAGCAGGTCGGAAATGTATGGAACGGAAGGGGGGTGAGGGGGGGGGGGGAAAAAAGAGACCATGGGTTGGCGAGGATTCAAGCCTGGGCTGCTGAAAAACAGTAAAATTTTATGGTCGAAATTGTCGATAGGGGGGCGGCCCCTCCCGCGATTCGACTCCTCCCGGGGTAAATTGATGGCCAAGGTTCCCCGGGCCCCAAAGGCATAGTTCGTCCGCGGCGAAAAGGTTTAGGAAGAACCCACATGTGAGAATCTTGCCCTTGGGACCTTTCTGTGTGAGGCCCGCCCCGCCCCCCCGAAGAAACATCCACCTCCAAGGAAAACGGCTTCTCGGAATCAGGGGGGACCCCAAAAAAGGGCATGGGAAGGCGTTTTCAGACCAACAAAAAGCCTTTCAGCCCCCAGGAGACCAGCATCTGGGTTCGGTTTTCCTAGGGGGGCCACGATAGGAGCACCAAAAGTGGAGAAGTGGGGGAAAAATTTTGGGGGTAAAATTCGCGAAGCCCCGGAAGCGTTTTGGGTGGCCCCAAGGGCCGAAAAGGACGAGGCCCTTGCAGTACCGCAGAGAGTTTAGTGGGCCATCTTCAGGGCCCTTGGCAGAGACGATTACCCGAGGAAGGGGGAGGTGGATGATGGAATGAAAATTTCCCCCGTTTGGCTAAGTGTTTTTTGCGCAGACGTCGCAGAACCTGGCGCATTGGGTTTGGTGGTCTGAAGTCGGGGGACAAAATTAGGATGTCATCCAAATACACTAAACACAGGTGTACAGGAGATCCGGAAGACAGTTAAAAAAATTTTTAAACACTGTGGAGCGTTGCGAGCCCAAAGGGCATTACGAGATATTCAAATGTCCATCCGGGGTTTTAAAAGCCCTTTTCCCTGTCCCCCCCCGAAATTTTGTGAGGTTGTAGGACCTGCAGATCCACTTGGAAAACATTTAGCCCCTTGACGCGGTCGAAAAGTTCTGCGTCAGGGGAAGGGGGAGCGGTTTTTTTTTGGGATTTTATTGAGTCCCCGGGAGTCTATACACGGAGGAGGGAAACCTTTTCCCTTTTGAAAAAAAACCGGTGGCGGGGAGGAGGGCTTCGGAGAAACCCCCTTTTTGCAGTTCCCTGAATGTAGGCCGAATGGCCTGAGTCTCCGTACGGAAAGCGGGGAGACCCTTCCCCCCGGGGGGATGGTTCCTGGAAGAGGTCAATGGGGCCCGGGAAGGCCCATGTTGGGGCAGCGTTTCGGCCTCCTTCTCGGGGGAAAAAGTCCAAAAGTCCTGGTACTAAACCGGTAGACCCGGAAAAAGCTGGCAAGGGGTGGGAGGGGAAGTGGTAGGCACCGGGGTGGTACCCCCAAGCAGAGGGGTTTTGCTTTGGTCCCCCCAAACCAGGACCTCACCCGTCTTTCAAACCGTGAGGGGGTGAGTTGAGCCGGGAAGCCCCCAAAGGGTTTGGGAAGACGGGAAGGACGGGAACCCGATCTTCTCTTTATGTAGAGCCCCACCGGAGATCCTGGCCCCGGTTTTTATGGATGGGTCAGTGAGGGGCTCCCCACTAAAAGAGGAAAATAGCAAAGGTTTTTCCCGGCGGACTACAGGCACGCGGGGGTACGGGATACCAAAGAGGCAGGATAAGTTCCCCGGGGACCCCGAGTCCGGAAGGCGAACTCGGAACGAAGAAAAGCGCAGTCTTCAAACCTTTCCCCTGGAAACATCAAAGTGGAGCGGGGAAAAAAAACTGCCCCTAGAGCCCCCTCTCCCAGGCCTAGGTGGAGCATTTCCGGACGCTGGGATGAAAACAGCCTCTCTTTTTTGGCGAAGTCCCCCGCCTTTCGTGAACCCGATATCGTGCAAGTGGGAAAGGGGGTTAATTCGTTTTCAGGGGGACGGGAGGTTCTTTCGCCAAAGCGTTTTTACCTGTGGCAGACCCCTTTTTAAAGGTGGCGCGAGGGCGGGATGTTCCCCGCGAGCTCGAAGCCAGGATCGGGAATTTAACGCATAGTCACCCCCAGGGACTGCCCCGAAGAAGGCCCCAAAAGGGGGGACTCAGAGAGGAAACACCCCTGGTCCCCAAAAAAAGGTGCGGAATTCCTGGGGGAAAATCTGTGGCCCGCAGTACAGGGTCGTTCCTGTCCCCGAGGGGGGTGCCCAAACCAGGGCCCTTCCCGGAAAGTAGGTAAAACCCAAGGCCCCTTTAGACCTCCCGGGGGAAACTGGTCCGCCTCAGTCCAGTGCATAGGCACTGCGTATTTAAAAACCCCGGGGAGTGGGCCCGGCAAAGCTGGAGGTAGAGGGAGCCGAAGCTTGGGTCCCACGGTGGCCAAAAGGAACTGCAGATGTAGATGGAGCCACAGACGGAGGGGGGAGGCGGCGCGGGGGGTGTTGGGCTGAAAGCTCATGGGAGGGCTGGCCCCAATGTGTCCCTTTTTGTGCGATTTTTTTGCGTTTGCTGGGGCAACAAACCGTCGAATATCCGTGTGCTTGGGGAGGACCTTGGCGGGATCCCTGGCTGGATCTTACTGTAACGGGGTTGGTAGCAGATCCGTGGACCACCGCGGCGAGTAGTAAGCCACGCCCGGGAACGGGGTTTTAAGTGCCCCCCGGTTTTACCCCAGCCCCCGCAAAGCGGGATGGACTTGCTGCGGCTTTAGGCTACCAGGTCGTCCCCCTGAGTGAATTGCTTTGGGGGGGGTAGCCGGGTGCAGCGAGGTGCAAAATAGTTTCCGAATCTTAGGGGGGGCAGGCGTATGGTCAGGGCAGGCGGCAAAAAGGTTCGAGGTCGGGACGGCGATAAGGTCAGGGCGGCGGCAAAGGTTGTGGTCCCCTGGCAGGCGGGTAAGGCGGGCAGGGGCAGAGGTTCGAAGTCGAGAAGTAGCAAAGGTTTGGGACACGGGAAGGCAAATAGATTCGGAAGCTTTCACAAAGGCACGGGGCAACAAAGATCCCGCGGGGGGAAATGAGTGGGACCAAAACTTAAATAGAGACAGCGCCCGGCAAAATTGCCAAATTCCGGCGCATGTCCCCTTAAAAACTATGAAGACGTGAGCGGGGCGCTAGGGGGCGCGCATGGCATTCCCGGCCAGCAGGGGAACGGGACCGAATGGGGCGGGTCAGGTGAGGAGCGGGGACGGATGCCGCCAGGGCGGGTGGGACCCCCGACGGCACCCTTCCCGGGGGACCGCCCCCGGGGGGACGGGGCGACCGGGTCCCGGGGCCGGACCCCGGCCGGGAACCGTTTCACCCTTTTCCTTTAGTCACGGTAGCTATGACGTAGTTTTTTTCGTGTATTAAGAGCATTGTTTTTTGAATGGTGAATGCCGTGATCAAGGGTCTGAGAGACCAAAAATGCGTTGGCGTTACATGTTTTTGCAGCCCCGTGATGAAATATTGGAAAAAAGAGAAGTTTTGGTACTGCTGGAATTCCCTTCGTGGATCTGTTTTTTGGGCTCTACTCACTTATCCCTGCTTGAAAAAAAAAGGATCCTACTCTGAAAGTCGTTTCCGTTTTGTGGGTGAAGCCTGTTTGTCTGACTGCCCTTTTCCTTTTACATGTGTATAATGAAGTAATCCCCTAAGAGAAGCCCTTGCATTGGGGCTTTGTGCTACAGATTTATTCGGGGATACAGAAGTCTTTTCCCCTATTTTTACTTTAGATTTTTAATAAAAAATTAGGATTTTATTGGTCACTTTTTGGTCTGGCACCTGAATTGCAGTTATTCTATAGTTTCATTTATTAAAAGTCTTCCAATTCAAAAAATTCTATAATTTATAAAGTTGTTACTTGCGTTTCTTTGTATCAATAGTCCATAGTGACCGGGTACATCATTCTATTGAGCGTTCCACATGTAACAGCATAGCATGGCATCTCCATCTTAGAGTACGCAATTCCTCCTGACACTTGTGACCCCATACGTTAAATATGCTGCTAAGTGCAAAATAGAGACCTAAAACACTGTCTTATTGAGTGGCCCAGAAATTCTTTGGGGAGCCCTGGCTGACTCCCAAAAAGTAAAACATACTTAAAGGGGATGTATCGCTTCTTCAGTTCGGCTGTTCTCTTGAAGCTTGATGCTCTCACTTCCTGAAATCCAGGGTCATTTCTTTCCCTCCCAGCTGGGTGTTTCTTAACTGAAGGGGGATCCCCCCTTCACTGTTCATGCTGGAACCAGTGTGTCTCCCCCCTCCACATATCACCGTCCTCTCCCTATGCAGTCTTATTTTGTAAGAGCTGTTTACATACCACAGGACTGAATTCAGTCTAACAGTCTTCTATGAACTCAGCACTGATCTCTCACGTGGAGGTTTGCTACAGTTGAATCCACCCAAAAAGCACGATCCATTCCCTTCATTTTTTACATAAGGCATCGACGCACAGTTCTGCTGTTTTCTGATTGTAGCAGTAACTGCAGTGTCAATGAGGAGCAGTTAGCTGTATAGAGTGAAATTTTTGTTGGCCCCTTACACGCAGGAGCATTAAGGCACCATGGAAACAATTCTGCTGTTTTCTGATTATAGAGACAGCTGCAGTGTCAATGAGGAGGCAGCTTGTTTTTATAGAGTGAAATTGTTGTCGGCCCCTAATTCTGGTGAGAGGCAGGAATGCAAGCTCCGTGAATAGGCCGTCCGGGGGGGCGAACAGAATGTAATTATTAGAGCCCTAAAGCTAATGAAATGCAAGGAGGTGGGATCGATATCCGCCCAGAAATGTTTACAGAAAACGAAGATAAGGAATACTGTGAAAACAAGACAGCTTTGCTAATTATATCCATTTGCAAAGTTGCTTGTTTTCACTGTTTCCTTATTCTGAAGGCCATTTAATGAAATTATACAACCCCTTTAAAGACAGTAAGTTTTAAACCCGCTGGTGACCTTTTTTGGGATATTTATTTACAATTGAAAACATTGACATATCATACAAAATAAGCAGACCATTTTCATCTCCAGTGTGCTATCATAACTAATATGACATACTGTTAATTTTGTAACTTGAAACAGAGCATTTTACTGTAGATCTAAACCAATTTCATGAAGCCATTGCATGCTTTGGCAAGGCATTCCACGGCTTCAAAAGACCATTTATTACTGACCAAATTCATTACTTTTTTCCATAATATATTGGCTTTTCAATCAAATATAGCTCAAAGCATTGAGAGCACTATGGATATTAAAAACGTAACCTTACTATAAGCACTCATTTGACAAATTAAATTCGTTATAAGGTCATCCTATCTTAAAGGAAAGTAGATGTTAAATTTTGTATTAATTTTGTTAAAAAAAATTAGGCTTAGTTGGGAACAAACAGTATTCAATATACCACTATACATAAAAACAAAAACTATAGAACTGTTAGGGTATGTTCATGCGTAATTGCAGGCCCTACTTTGGGGTGCAATTGCGCTGCAATATGCCTAAAGTATGGCCCGAAATTACAGTACTATCATAGCACTCATTAAGTGCTATGACAAGCAGATGTTTTCCCCCTTATGCAGTGGGGAAAACAAAAGTGAATGGGGGCCGGTGCAAAGCACTTTAGAAGTACGCAATGGCCGGCATATAGCGGCTTGCACAGTAAGCACCACTATATGCCGGTTATAAGCCATGTGAACCCAGCATTATGTTTAGAATTAAAAAACTGATGCAATCATCATTTTTGAAGTCTATTAAAAGTGCAGTAAGGTCTACTGACCAAAGCATTGCAACACAAACAAGGCATCAGGATAATACCTTGATTATTTCATACACTGTAATGCAAATTAATAAATTGTATATTATACTTATGATATATGTGAGCCCGTGTTACATTCATCTCATCACCAGTGAGTATTGCTTCCTGTCACGGGTGCAGGTGGTGGATCCACTTGGTCACCATAAGAGGTGATGTTAGGAAGCGAAGTCTAAGGAGTCAAAAGCCCGTAACAGAGAGTCAAACAAGGAAACACAGCAAGCAGACGAAGAAGCACTAAGTCATGGCAGGAACACCAACAAATTGCCACAGGTTGCAGGGGGAGGTTTTCTTAAAAAGCAGGATGTTGCAGACAGTTGATGGTCAATGAAGCGCTGGCCCTGGAGCAGAAACGGGGAGAGGTGATTGCAGTCTGGGTGGGGAGTGCTGACACAAGCTTGTCTGCAGTCTGGATTGGAGACTGTGGTGTGCATTGTGACACTTCCCTTTGTTCTTTTTTAAATTACTATGGCTCTAATGTTATGTGAGTCATATACTTCAGTGATACATACACACATCAACGAAATAAAAATCAGACATTGCGTTTGAACTGAGGTTCAGAAGAAAAAAAAAATAATGAAATTGGCCTGGACAAAAATGATGGTACTCCTTGAAAACTTTATGATTGGGACATGTTAAACTATGGTGTGACCTGTAATTAGCATCACAGGCAGTGGCAGAACTAATGCTGTATTAACTGCTACGGGGCCCACCATCACAGTCCGGCCAGCGCTCTCTGCCTCAGAACACCCGGGCTCTCTGTCCCAATTGTTCAGAGGCAGGTCCCAGGCAAATGCCCTCGATCCGCAAGTCTGTGCGTTCAGTTTAGCTGTCAGTTAAAGCCCTTAGCAGAGTAGGGCGCCACTGGGGTCACGGTTCTGCTTCAACTACAAGGGGAAGGAAGTTCGTAAACCTGGTACAGGATAATTTTATGGGCCAGTTTATGGAAGATCCCACTAGAAGTGATGCTCTTTTGGATCTGATTATATCTAACAAAGCAGAACTTTGGAGCAGCCACTGTTTCTGAAAATCTTGGTAACGACGACCACAATATAATTTATTTTAGTCTAAACTGTTAAAAACAAACATGGAGTGGGAGGGCAAAAACATTTCATTTTAAAAAGGCCAATTTGCCCTTATTGAGTGCCATACTACAGGACATAGACTGGGAGCAGCTATTACCAAATAATGATTTAAAAGCCAAATGGAACAGCTTTAGATATGCTTTAAGGAATTATATTGCAAACTGTATTCCTACAGGTAACAAGTATAGGCGATTAAAATTAAATCCAACATGGCTTCTACTTTCTGTTAAAAGGGCAGTAAATAATAAAAAAGGGGAATTCAGAAAATGAAACTCCTTAGCCTTTGAAAATTAGAAAGAGCTTAATAAAATGTGTAAAAAGGTGGTGAAATCAGCTAGAATGCAAAATGACAGGCAATTGGCCAAGGACAGAAAAATAGACCCCAAGCAATTCTTTAAACATATAAATGCCAAAAAGTCAAAGTCAGAGCATGTAGGAGCCTTAAGTAACAGTAGCAGAGGACTGGTAACTGGGAATCAGGAGATAGCAGAGCACTAAATAGGTTCTTAAGCTCTGTATATACAAAAGAGGAGAAAGTAGCTGATGAGGGTGGCGTCAGTGCTGATGGAGGGGTTGTCAGGGCTGATGTAGATGGTTTCAGTGCTGCTGTGCAAGCAGAAAGTAAGCACCGGTTTCCTTTGGCAAACTAATCCTCCAAAAAAAGTTTTATTATAATCCTTTAAAAGTATCACAGCATGTTACACTGCAGATATAGACAGCAACTAAGACAATCAATGGTTGCATTAACTAGAAAGACTGACAAGTTTTATCGATAAAAATGTATCTCATAGCCACAGCCTGTAATACTCAATTTAAACAAACCCTATAAAAAAAGACACCAACAATTCACATGGTTCTGTTACTACCAATCAATGGCCTGTGTAAGCTAACACATATGCAATATAAAACAAAAGTCCAATCAATAGAAACAGTCCAGGTCGACACCATATAGTCTAATTATTATGTGAAAAGAACAATAATATGATGAGTTATATAAAAAAAATAATAATAATCATAAAAATCATATTTATATGCGCCAACAATATACCGCAGGCACTTTACCATGTATAGAGGGACTAAACACAGACAAACCAGACATATACATTATAAAAAGCTACAGACAAATGAGACACAGGTGTGAGGGCCCCAGAGCTTACAATCTAAATATGGGAGTATGGGAGACAACCAAAGGGTGACAAGAGCTTGGGTTTACAATGGACCAGCCATGTAACATAAATATATGGGTATATACATAAAAAGTGTATGAACCAGCTCCCAACCATAACATCTACACACACCGGCCACTTTAATTAGGTACACCATGCAGTATCGGTTGGACCCCCCTATTGTCTTACAGAACTGCCCAATTCTTCGTGGCAAAGATTCAACCCAAGTGTTGCAAAAACGATGCTCAAAAGGTACCAATGGCCCAAAGTAGTGCCAAGAAAATATTCCCCCCACCATGACATACCACTCACCACCAAGCCTGAACCCGTTGATACAAGGCAGATGGATCCATCTTTTCATGTTGTTGACGCAAATTTAAATTCTGAACCCAAACCATCCGAATTCCGCAGCAAAATACGAGACTCATCAGACCATGCAAACGTATTCCAATCTTCAAACTGTCCAATTTCGATGAGGCATCAAATTGGAGACCTCAGTTTCCTCTCTAGCTACTTAGCTGAAAGGATGGCACCCGGTGTGGTCTTCTGCTGCTGTAGCCCATTACTGCCCATCAAAGTTCGCCGTACTGTGCCGTTCAGAATGCACTTCTGCCTACCTTGGTTGTAACGGTGGCCTAATTTGAGTCACTGTTCCTTTCTAATCAGCTCGAACCAGTCCTGGCCCATTCTTCCTTTGACCTCAGACATCACAAGGCATTTTCGCCACCGGACCTGCCTGCTCACTGATGTTTTTATCTTTTTCGACCATTCTCTGTTAAACCCAAGAGAAAATAGGTTTGTGCGTGAAACCCGGAGATCAGCAGTTTCTGAAATACTCAGACCACCCTAATCTGGCGACCAACAACCATGCCACGTTCAAAGGCACTCAAAATCACCTTTCTATCCCCCACAACTGATGCTCGGTTTGAACTGCAGGAGAATTGTTCTTGACCATTCTACATGCCTAAATGCACTGAGTTGCCGCCATGTGATTGGCTGATTAGAAAATTAGAATGTTAACAGCATTGACAGTGTACCTAATAAAGTGTGCCGGAGATTAATATACATATACGTGCCTGTGGGCAAAGTGCAGAAGTGACGAATCTGTGACAGATTTTGGGTTTGACAATTAGGGATCTTGATAGTCATGTCTAAGAAGAAGAGTTTCTCAGAGCGCACTTAAAACTGTGAAGGTGTGAGTGTGCCTGATCCACATGGGGTAACATGTTCCCAGAGAACTGGTGGCCATAAACTGCAAAAACATGGAGACGAGCATGGAGGTAGGATGAGTTGAAGGTGTGTAGTCTAGATCAGTAAGCAGATCGGAGAGAGCGGGTAAGGGTTGATAGACAGAGATAAGGAGGAGATGTTATGGGGGTGCAGCAAACTGTGGAGACCTTATGTGTGACAGTGATGAGTTTATATTGTATTCTGTACTGAATGAGGCAGCCAGTGCAGAGACCTGACACATGGAAGAGGCACAGTATAGCCTGGAAAGAAAGACAACCAGGCTCTGCATTCCAGGACCGATTGGAGAGGTAGAGAATTACAGAGAGGAAAGACCCCCCCCAACAAGTAAGGAGAGTTTTACAGTAAGTCGAAACGAGAATGAATAAGAGCAACAATGAATAGTTTGAGTTGTTTCCCCACAGAGAAGAAATGACGGAATTCTGGAGATTTCTTGAGGTGCAATTGACAGGATCGGGCAAGGGAATTGATATAATTGGTGAAGGTCAGATCATGAATCTAAATAAAAATTAAACCCCCAGAACAGCGGCCAGCACCTAGGAGTTATGGTGGTGGCCACACACGGAGGAGTAAAAGCAGGTGAGGTCGCGCGTTTAGTATATGTTGGGATGGACTAGAAGTTCAGATTTAGGAGCGAGGTTAGTTGGAATAGAGAGAGGACATGATGTCAGAGACCGCGACTAGACAATCACTGGTGTTTTGTAGCAGTGGCAGGAGGATGTCTCGGGAGGAAGTGTATAGTTGAGTGTCCATCAGCGAAGAGATTGTACTTAGGAGAGCCAAATCTACTGAAGTTTGTCCAATGGTGGGCTGTGTAATAGTGAAAAAGGAGGATAGGACCAATAACGATCCTTGAGGATCACCCGTCAGAAAGGAAAGGAGAGGAGGTAGAAACCGGAAAATGATACAACTGCGGAGCGGTTCAGAGAGGTCGAAGAGAACCAAGAGAGATCGGTGCCCCTGGAAACCGCAGCGCGGAGCATTGAGGATTAGGAGGTGATCAACAGTGTCAAATGCTGCAGAGATATCACCGAAGAAAGCAGCAATGATAGTTACCCTGCTGATTTTGCTCTCCAGAGAGAACATTATGAAAACTTTAGAAAATAGCAGTTTCGTGGATGTATGGTGCGAAAACCTGATTGCAAAAGGGTCAGGAAGAGAGATAGCAGAGAATAGCGATCAAGCGAGAGTAGACCAACGTTCCAGGATTTGGAGAATAAGGGCAATTAGAGACTGGTCGGAGTCTGGCGGCAGGAGTGGTCCAGAGAGGGCTTTTTAAGTAAGGGAGTTATAACAGCGTGTTTAAAAGATGGGAAGATCCCAGTGGAGAGAGAGAGGTTACAGATTGTTTGTTATTGAGACCCTGTAGGATTGGTAGTACCAAAATCCAAAACCATCTGGACTCTCTGCGCTAAGGATAGTTTCTTATCAGATCACCGCCCCTTAGCAAAGCATACCAACCCTATATTAATCACATCGAATTATTTACACACATTGTTTTCATATTTCAACACATTCTCCACTCTCAACAAAAATAGTCGCAATAGGAGAAAGATGCTGTATTCCGGCATGAACATCTTGAAAGTGGCTGGATATGGTGGAGGACTTGAAACAATTTTTTCTAATCAAATCAAGTAGGTGCCTTCTGATCCACGCCTTGAGAGGACCTGTTATACAACCAACATATTGTACTTTGCATGCGATCAAGTATACACCAAATTTACTGTTAAAATGTATATAGCTCCTAATTGGATATTTCTTACCTGTAAAAAAATTAATTCTGTAGTTTTTTGTTCCATATTTGCACGCCGTGCATTTTACACTATAATATCCTTTAGTTTCCAATCAAGTGTCCTTGTTACTCTCTTACTCTCAGTGCTGATATAAACGGGCCCAGTGCGGATGTAGGCGGTGCCAGTACTGTTAATATATAAACTGATATAATAAATTGGCTGAGTTTAGAAACTGTCCAAGCCAAGTTAAATAAACTGAATGTGAATAAGGCTCCAGGCCCAGATGGTTTAAACCCTAGATTCATTAAATATATCTCACAGGGTTAGTCTGAGTGCCCCAGAAAATATGATATTTAGGGAGATTCCCGTGGTGACTTGGTATAGTGCCAGGAAACTGGGGCAAGGCAAATGTGGTTTTCTTTGGTGAAAATGATTCTTAACACATGAATGGGGTTCCCCGGTTATAGAGAGTACCCCAAGGCTCTACTGCTGGTTCCCGAGAAGGCTACATGTGAATTAGATAGTGTTTCAATTTATTTATTAATGATATAGAAGAGAATAGAAATAGCACTGTTTCTATTTTTGCAGATGAATAACAAGTTATAATAGTGTCTGCAAATCAGGAAAGATTGCAAGCAGACCTTGACACCAATGAGTGATTGGGGCATCCACTTGGCAAATGATTTACACTATGGATAAAAAGTAAAGATTCTGCATCAGTTTACCTAATATCTACAGTGCATTCATATGTTCAAGTTTTAAAATAGAGAGATCACTTGTTGAGAAGTATCTGGGTGTGCTTGTAGATCATAGATTACAGAACAGCATGCAATATCAATCAGCTGCCTCTAAGGCCAGCAGGATATTAGCGTGTATTCAAAGAGGTATGGTCTTGTGGGACAGAGATGTAATATTACCACTATTTAAAGCATTGGTGCGTCCTCACTTGGAATATGCTGTTAAGTTTTAGATTCCAATTTATAGAAAGGATGTACTGGATATAGAGCAAGTGCAAAGATGAGCAACCTAACTAATAACGGGAATAGAACATCTTAGTTATGAGGAAAGGTGTTAAGAATTAAGTGTATATTTAATGTCTTGGGGAGACATGACTAATTTATAAAGTATGTAAATAGCCCCTACAAAGAGTATGGTAAAAAGCTATTTTATGTAAAATAAAAACCCTCAAAAGACAAGGACCCATTTCCTTTGTCTGGAGAAACAAAAGATTCAATCTCCAGAAGAGAAAAGCCTTCATCATGAGACCTCTAAATTCATGGAACAGCCTTCAAGGAGCTGGTTACAGCAGGAACAGCCTTCCCAAGGTGCTAGTCACAGCAGGAACAGTTGATGATTTTAAGAAAGGCTTAGATAACCACTTACTACTAAATAATATTAATACTTAAGTAGCCGATAAATATTCAAATGTTTGAAAAATTCCCGCACTCCGTAAGAGGATTCTCCACGAGCGATGACAGAAAAACACACTCCTTTATTGAAGCGTTATAAATATCCATTAAAAACAATCAGAAAAGAAGTAAACAACTTTCAGGCCATTCTGCATGGCCCTTAATCGATTAAGGGCCATCTACAGTCGGATGTCATTCCCTTGAGCACCGTCTAGCAGTGAGGAAGGAGGTTTTTTTCTCACGTTGCTGCAGTATCCAACGAGGACTGTGGACGACGCAGCTCAGGTTATTTGGTGAGCGCCACTTTTTTTCTTCTTTTTATATGTATAGCCATGTAAATTATCTGATAGCAACTTTGGGATCAGGAATGAAATCTTCTGTTAGGACAGATTTGTTCTTGCCTTATAATTTCTATAATATAATTTATATTTATAAATATAAAGTCTTCATCAGTAGGGAAAACTAAGTTTATAAAATTCCCTATCCCCCCTTCTTACATTCCACATATTTATTCCCCACCCAAGGTTGAACTGAATGGACAAATGTCTTTTTCAACCATACTAACTGATTTACTGGCCGCCCTGCCAGACTATTTAGCCTAAGACAAAAAATCTATCAATGAAACAGCACTAGCAAAAAGGGAATGAAAAGTGCTCATCCAAAGGACCGAACCAAGTCCAAAAATACAAATCAAAGATGAGGACAGCACTAATTTAAAAAATAAGTATTTACTTTATTCCCCGGCAACGTTTCAGCTCTGAACAGAGCCTTTCTCAAATGTCGCCAGCTGGTGCTAACATAGAGGGGCATAATGATGTCACATCATTGCACCGCCTACATCGGACTTCACATGGAGAAGCTGGCTGGCCGCTCGTCAGGGGAATTGGGAAGGTGAGATGAGTATTTTTTTTTTTTCAGTGGTGGGGCACTACCTAACTATCTGGGCCTACCTTGGGCCTATCTACCTACCTTACTACCTATGACCTACTTATTTACCTGTTGCCTATCTACCTACCTGGGGCCTACTTATCTACTTGGGACCAATTTACCTAGCTACTTGGGGCCAAATTATCTACTTAGGGCCTAATTCTATCATCCTACCTGGGGCCTAATTCTCTACCTGAGGTTACCTACTGATCTACCTGGGGCCTGTCTACCTGCCTACCTGGGGTATCCCTACTGCCTACTTTCTTACAAGGGGCCTACTAGCCTACCTACCTTGAGCCTACCTACATAAGACCTTCCTACATACCTACCTGGGGCCTACCAACCTACCAACTTTTGGGCCTAACCCCATAAAACTCCCTGGGCCCCTACCTACCTATGTCCTACCAAATTAGTATAATGGGGTTTTCTAACCACCCTAAAAGGGCCTACCAACACACCTGGGCCTTGCCCAATTACCTATCTAACCTAGAACTTTCCTATGTATCTACCGCTTGATATCCTGCCCCTTAAAAGTACCCCAAACTGAAAGCCCTCAACCTTACCAACCAAATATGGGACCGAATTTCTAAAAATTTTATTCGGTTCACTTTGCCGAATTTCCCGGCAAAATTAAATTCGGGCATCCAATTAACTTTGGGATGAATCATGTTAAAAAACAGCTGCACAGAGCCTTGCAGGGAGATGATAGAACGTTGTGCCAAGCTTAAATAAGCAGAGGGAGCTTGTTTGGTCTTCATACAATGTTGTTTTTAGAATGACTCCAGATCTGCCGGCCGCCGCTCTTATATTCCTTCACTATAAACTTCCCTGGGCACTTAAGAGGGCAAAACAGACCAAAAAACAAAGCGTGAATGTAGCCTGATAAAGTCCATGCAGCGAAGCTGGAAAAAAACAAGCGATAGCTCAGGAGGCAACATAAAGTGACAGATGTGATGGAGGTGACGGCAGCAGCCACAGCAGCATGAGGTCAGAGAGTGGCACAATGACATTCTGAAGGAGGCCAAAAACAGGAGTTGGCCCACAGAGTGGAACAATGACACAGAGTGGAGGTTACGGCAGCATCCTCAGCAGCAGCATGAGTCAACACAGGGGCATACAATGTCATTCTGGAGGTGGCAAAAAACAGGAGTAGCCCACAGGTGGCATAATGACAGAAGTGGAGGTGACGGGCAGGAAGCAAACAGCATGAGGTCAAGAGTGGCACAATACAGAGTGTGGGAGGTGGACCGACAAGCAACACATCATGAGGTCAAGAAGAAGGGGCACAATGACACAGTGTGGATGTCACAGCTCCAACAACAGCAGCAGCCAGCTTGAGGTCAAAGAGTGACACAATGACAGAATTGGGAGTGGGTGCAATACCATCCCTGTAAAGATGAATAAGCTGAAGGAAAACAGGCCAGCAGATGGTGTGGCATCATCAGAATAGTGGCTGAGTGGCAATTGCGACCACACATCCAGTTTGGCCTGCCACAGTGGTCCAGCGGATCTTCTAACTGGGGGAGCAGAGTGCTGTCCAAGTAGGCCACCACCTGTTTGTTCAGGGTAAGGCTCAAGGCTCTGCTGCTCTGTTGCAGCTGGCGAATAACTTGCCCCACCTCACTAGGCGGGTGAAAGGAAGCCCAGTGCTCGAAACAGCTGACGTCCAGACTTAGATTGCTTGCTGATGCGCTGTACAGCTCCTACCACCCACCTTAACCCCCAGCACAGCCGTGGCAGTACTATTTAGTGGCTGATGAACCCCCGACAGACTGTCAAGGATGGCGAATGCGCACTTAAGCCAAGTGGCCACCTGACTAACTGAGATTTCCCTATAGTATTTGAGTTTGTCCACCCTCTCAATAGCTGGGAAAAGGCTCCCAATTTGGACCCGATAGCGAGGTGTCCAATAGGTATGAGAGCCAGAACATCCCTCTGCCCAATGGCGACTATTCGCTGTTCACTAGCCAGGCAAAACAGCATGCAGCCGGCCCATCAGCACAAGTGACACCGAGGGGCCTCCCTGCCTCCATTTCCACTGTATACAACAGGCCACGTGGCTTCGGTCATCTGCCTCGTCTTTCCTCATCTCCATCAAACTCCTCCAGCTGCTCCGGCACCTCCTCCTTGTCACCTGGTAGAAAATCCACTCATATACAACAGACAATGCTTCTGCTCCAATGTCCTCACTCCTCCATTCAGTCCCCGCCGGACTCAAGTGGCCGCGAGATGTATTTCCGCCCCCGTCTCCAGTCCCCTGCCGCCAGACAGATTTTTTCACATCTGTTCCAGGACATGAAGCAGTGGAAATAATGACGTTATTCATCCCGTAGTCCCTGGTGATCTGACAAATAACGTGGCCCTCCTCAATGGCCTCAAAAACGGCAAGGGTTCACGCATGAGCTGCCACTAGCTGCATCAAAGTTCCACAGGGTGTACTCCCAGTCCCCCTGGATCATCAAATAGCGTTAATGAATGCCTTTCTCTGTTCATACAGAACGGTCCAACATTGCAGCTGGAATTCCAAACGGTGGAAATTCATTCGCATATCAGAGGTGTGTTGGGGAGGCCGTTTCTGGCCACTCCAACTCGAGGAGGGTGTATTTCCTGCTTTGAAAGAATGGATGAAGTGCATGTCCACAATTTCCTGGCCATTTTCGAATCTTCTGAGATCGGTGGAAGACTTCAGAGAACCTTTTCACAAAATAGATTGAACACATAGCCATCCAGGCACATGGACCATCCATCCTCGAGCAGCTCGAACACCATGTTAATCCCATTGGGTCCGTCACCATGGTTTCCGATTTGCAGTTGCGCATAGAAAGCCATACTCGATTTCTTGCTGCATGACGCCTAGCATTTCCTCCCCTTGTGACTTTGTTTCGAATGGCAAGCCATTAGAACGCGTGACACCTGCTGCCCTACACATGTGGTCATGTGGAGCATATCTTGGGAGTTGAGATTGGAGGTGGTGGTGGAGGAGGAGGAGGAGGTCGGACATTGCGCAGGAGCACAGTTTGACAACGGGGAGGAAAAGCGGCGTCTCCTTTCCAAGCTGTTGGTCGTGCCTGGGCAGGAAGCACATTTACCTGTTGGGCCGTAAAGGACATGTACTGGCCTTGACGAAGTTACAGCTCCAGACTCCGCGCTCCGTGCACCTTGGAACAAACCGATAAGCCAAGGACTGGCCCACCTTCTGGTACTACATATTTAAGAGCGTACTGCCTTTTTGAAAAAAATTACAGCTGGAATTCTCCATCTCGGCTCGGCACAAGCCATTAGTTTCTCTGAACGTAAGAGTCCACCATTTGGAAAGGGAGACTTCAGTACCAACAACTTTGGACAAGAGCACGGCACAGTCTTCTGCACCTTAGATGGTTTGGACCATATTGTTGTCTCTTTGCAATCGCCTCGCTAACGACTGCTGGCGCGATGATAGCGAGAGCAGGAGCAACTGACCGGGAGATAGTCAAGAGACACACTCCCTTCTGCAGAGGTGTGGAGCCTTGACTGGACTGCAATGCATGTGGTGCCACTGGCACTGTGCTGCTGTTGCTGCGGAAGATGGACCACACCACATCTGAGCCACGTTCTTTCTACTCTCCCCATGCCACCGATGGTGACGCTGCATGTGCTATGCAGCCGGGTGCCAACTTTAGCTCCCTGGCACGCTTCACACATCTGCCACAATTCTACATATACCCATATGTCGCTCCCTTCCGGTGTCTTAGCAAAGAACTGCACACCGCCAACGCTCAACACTGAGTGACTACTACCGCCGCTGCACTCCTGACCCCTGTTCCGCTACTTTCTTTGGAACGCTGAGAAGCGGTTTTTTTACCCTGTGGCCGTTTGCTCCCTACTTCACACTGCTGCTATCCTGCTGACTCACACCACACGACCCCACATCTGGCTGCGCTGCTGCCTGACGCCAAGCTGACGCCCTCTTCTCCTGACGATGATGAAGCCCTTGCTTCAACCCCTCCAATGCGGTCAGGGGCTACCCATCATCTATTGTGGGTTGCATCTCACAGCTGTCCACCTCATCAACCGTCTGTATGCAAGGCTGACCCCCCTCACAACATGACCCCATGGCCACTCTCAACCTCATACTTTGCCGCTCCTACTGCAAAAAGCATGGATATTGGACTATTTCCTTCACTGCCAATAGCTGCTGACTGCCCTCCTCAATTGTTTTCCATCCCGCTATATATTGGCGCTGATCCCAACCACATAGTAATCTCTGCTGAGGGAACCGATGGGACAGAGGCGGCTGAGGAACATGAGGGCCGCAGACCCGCTCCTGGCAAGGCCAACTAAGGTTTGTCTGACGTTCCCACCGACTCTTGGCTGGTTGACAATGTCATCAGGAGGAAGAGATGACCTAGAAAACCAATTCAAGAACCATTGGGTTCTGAACAAAACACAGGCCGCTAATGACAGCGCAGTTGTGGCCCTCCCCGGTGACCCTGCTTGCACTCCCCAATGCTGTGCGGCGACCTGGGCCTGCTCCAGTATGTTTGGTGCCTCTGCCACTCGCAAGTGAAGAAGCCGGCCACCTCTCTGTCGACATACTGATATGTTGCTAAATGTACAGAACTGTTAGATGAAGAATCTTATATGATAAAATACACACCCAGTATTTTACCCAAATGAAAACCCAGTAAACAAGCTTGGTAACCCTGGATATAAAATTGCGCTCCACAAAATTGGCCAGGAAAATTTACTATGTATGTGTCATTTAAAAACACTGTGTATTTACTGATATGTAAAAGCACAACAGGCTTAATTAACCTTCAGATATGAATTATGCTACTAACAGGCAAAATTGCGTCTTTGGCGGTGATATAAGAACGTTTTCTTTTACTAAGTACAACTCAGAAAAAATACATAGTATTTTTTTTATCCCCTGGTTGTAATTGCGCAAAAGAATGAGCAACCAACAAAGACACCTAGCTTTGTAGTGTGTAACAATTGTGTGTATTTACGTACACAGCAAGAGAAAAACTTGTAATTAACCTGCGTTGTGAATTATGCAACAGGAAAAATGTATTTTTTGCTTGAAAAAAGACGGTTTTCTTTAGTCACCACAGCAGCAGAACAACGCTTAATAACCCCAGGATGTCAATGAGCGCAAATGACATTGAGCAAGCCAAAAACTACCACTATGTAGCTAGTTACAATGGCGTGTAATTTACGCTACAACACAGAGAAAAAACATGTAATTAACCTTCGGTATGAATATGCAACAGGAATAAATGTTTCTTTTTTTTCCGGTGAAAAAGAAGGTTTCTTTTAGTCACCACAACAGGCAGAACAACGCTTAATTAACCCCTAGAAGTAAATTGCCAAACATAATTGAGCAAGCCAAAAAACTACCACTTTGAACGTGTACTACAATGGCGTTGTATTTTACGTACCCAACAAGATAAAAACTTGTCATTAACCTTCGTTATTAATTATGCAACAGGAAAAATGTCTTTTTTGCCGTGGAAAAAGACGGTTTCTTTTAGTCACCACAACAAGCAGAACAACGCTTAATAAAACCCTAATGTAAATTGCGCAAAAGAATTGAGCAGCCCAAAAACTACCACTTTGTAGTGTTAACAAAGGCGTGTATTTTAACTAACACAACAAGAGAAAAACTTGTAATTAACCTTCGGTTATGAATTCTGGCTACAGGAAAATGTCTTTTTGCCGGTGAAAAGTCGTTTGCTTTTAGTCACACACAACTGCAAGAACAAAGCTTAATTAACCACGATGTAAATTGCGCAAAAGAATTGGAGAGCCAAAAACTACCACTTTGTAGCAATGTTACAATGGTTTATTTTACGCTACAACACCAAGAGAAAAACTTGTAATAACCTTCGGTTATGATTATGCCTACAGAAAAAATGTCTTTTTTGCCGGTGGAAAAAGACGGTTTTTTTAGTCACCACAACAGCAGAACAACGCTTAAATAACCCCTAGATGTAAATTGCGCAAAAAACTTGATCAGCCAAAAACTACCAGCTTTGAAGCATGTTACACATGGTGTGTATTTTACGCTACACAACAAGAGAGAAAAACTTGTAATTAACCTTCGTTTATGAATTATGGGCACAGGAAAAATTCTTTTTTGCCGTGAAAAAGAACGGTTTTCTTTTAGTCACCACAAGCAGCAGATTAAATGGCTTAAATAACACCCTGGATGTACATTGCGCAACAAGAATTGAGCAGACCAAAAACTACCAGCTTGTAGCGTGTTACAATGGGCGATATTTTAAACGCTGCACAACAAGAAAAAACTTGTAATTCACCTTCGATAGAATTATGCAACAGAAAAATTTATTTTTTCCGGTGAAAAAATCGTTTCTTTTAGTCACCACACAGCAGAACAACGCTTAATTAACCCCTGATGTAAATGCGCAAAAGAAGTGATCAACCAAAAAGGAAGTGGTATAAGGATTGTAAAAACGCTGTTTCTTTAAATGAATACACAGGAACAGGCTTAGATCACCCTTGGATATTCAATGTGCTGTGAGCAGATGGCATTAAAATGTATATCACGCACTGGACACACACTGGACTTCAGATCCAATACCCCACAAAATCAGAAATAGAACATTAAGAAAGCAGTCTCTGAGACAACTGAGACACCCCCAAAAACCGCTGTATAAAAATGAGTTCTTTAAGTATCCTATCATAAGCAGCTGCGACAGCACCTTCCCTAATCAGTACAGTGAAGCGGTATGAGCTCCCAGCGCCCGCGCCGACTTATATAGTGCGGTGACATCACAGCATCCCCCGTCTCTATTGGCTTTATCTCTGCACCTGTCATGCAGGCTATGCCCTTCTTCCTCCCAGAGTTCTTTGCCCCATGTAACGCCATGTGCTCGCAGCCTTTTTTATCAATCAAAAGCACACTTCGTTGACGCGAAGTACCCCAAAGTTCGACTTCGTTCCGAACCGAAGTTTTCCTCAAATTCTAAACGAATTCCACTTCGTTAGAATCAATTCGCCCATCTCTAATTACAATGTGTTGTGCCTGGCGTATAAGGCGGCTGGTTTGGTGTATGACAGTTCATTTACATCAAGAGTATGGCATCAAAAGTGTTTTTGGCGCTAAATAGACCAAAAAAATGGTGTTTGCGTTTTGGGACATGTCGCCCGAATCAATTTTGGTCAAAAAATGAAGCAAAGTCCATCCCAAGATGGGCAAGCATATAACTCACCACTAGTGTTGAACGATTATTATCAACAAAGTTGAAATCGGCACGGTTTTTATGTTGATCAGATTTTTTCGATCACGTGATAATTTAGGGTTAAAATCTGCGCATAATCTATAATATGCGCCATTTTCGGCTTCCTGTCATTTTGGGGCCAGCAAATCAGCTTAAGAATAGAGCAGGGGGAGCTGGGTGTGCGACGTCAGATTGGATGGGGTATGGTTGAGATAGGCTGGAAAAAACACATTAACCTCGTTTTACATAGAACAGGGCCCCTTTCCCTTTCCGCATCAGTGTGTGTCTGTGTATCATAAGAGCAGGACGTGTGCTCGGTCTCTCTCAAAAACATTTCAGCGTTCTGTTCTCTTTGTTCAAAACGACAACTAGGGCTTTTGCTGTGAACATTAAAAACTTAGGTAGTTTTAAGATTTTCATTTTTTAACTTTACTTAGGTGAAAATTTTTAAAAGGGAAAGCACGGGTCAACCCAGGGTACCCGGGGGGAGGGGGGGGGGGGGGGTTGGGTGGGGGCGAACACGGGGACAGCCCGGTGGAAGGAAGGTTTTTTAAAAGGGAGGAAGATTTGGGGTTTTTCCCCCAAAAGGGCCCCCAGCCCTTTGCTTTGACCCTGAAATTGAAATGGGTTTTTATTAACAGTTTTTGGCCATTTTTGGGGAAAATTTTAAAGTTGTTTTTTTGTGCACCCTTTTACTTATATTAGGATACAGATCTTTTTAGTAACTGCGGGGTGTATTTGATAGGGAAAAACTCACCCTTTTTTTACTGAAACACTTTTTAAATTTTTTTTTTTTCACTTTGGTGCAGTTTCATTTTTGTTCAAAGCCCCAAATTTTTTTCTTAAAATAGGATACAGAATTTTTTCTAGTCACCGCTTTTGTATTTATAGGTGAAAAAAGCCACCTATTATTAACAGTACCAATTTTAATTCCGGTTTTTTCACTTTGGCGCCCCCAAGCTTTGTTCAAAACCCACTTTTTGAAAAATTTTACCCCCAATTTAAAGGAAAAAAAACAAAAAACCTTTTTTTTTTAGGGGTTTAAAAACCCGTTTTGGGTTTTGTAATGTTTTTAAGGGGGCAAAAACCACGTTTTATTACCCGGTACACTTTTTTAATTTTAGGTTTTGTTGACTTTGGCGCACCCCCAGCTTTGTTAAAAAGCCCCCATCTTGCCCCCTTTATTCCCATACAAAATTTGTAGTTTGCAGGGAAATTTTTTAGGTGCAAAAAAAACCTTTTATTTTTAGTCAAATTTAATTCCGTTTTTTTCACTTTGGTCCCACCCCACTTTTTCAAAGACCCCCCTTTGTACTCAAAATTGGGGTTACAAACTTTTCTTTGCCCAGAGGTGTTTTTAATAGGTGCAAAACCACGTTTTATTATCCGTACAAAATTTTAAATTTAAATTTTTTGTTCATTTTGGGGGCGCAGGCCTTTTTTTGTTAAAAGCCCAAATCTTGAAAGTGATTTTCCCTACAGAAATTTGCTAGAAATTGGGGGTGTTTTTAAGGTGCAAAAAACACCTATTATTAACAGTAAAACCAATTTTAAATTTCCGTGTTTTTAATTTTTGGGCGCAGCCCACTTTGTTCAAAGCCCCAAAAACTTTGTATCCAATGGGGATACGAACTTTTCTATCACCGAAAGGTGTTTTTATAGGGCAAAAACCACATTTTATTACCGGGTCACAAATTTAATTGGTTTTTTTACTTTGGGCAGACCAGCTTTGTTCAAAGACCCATCTTGTATTTTTATTACCATACAGAAATTTTTAGAAATTGCAGGTGTATTTCATAGGTGCAAAAACCACCTTTTTTTTTTCCTTATACTTTTTCAAATAGGGGGTTTTTTTTACTTTGGTGGGGCCCCAGTTTTGTTAAAAGTGCCACCTTTAAATTTAAAATTTTTTAAATACAGAAATTTTTAGAAACCGCGGGTTGTTTTATATTTTGCAAAAACCACCGTTTTTACCCGTAAAAATTTTTAAAAAAGCGTTTTGCAGTGGGGGGCCCTTTAGTTTTTTTAAAAATACCCAACGTTTTTAACGAAAATTTTTTCTGGGAAAATGTTCTGTTTGTCATTGCCCCCAAAAAACGAAATTTTCTCACCCGTGAATTTTTGGGAATATTTTTTATTGCGCCCCTTTTGGGAACCCTCATTTTGGGCACATTTTTTTAAATATTTTGTTAAAAACTACCCAATTTTCCTAGTCCAACGGGGCAGTTGTAAACCCCTGGGACTGAAGGAAGAAAAAAACGTTAAATTTTGTTTTAGGGTTCTTCCCCCAAACCCGAAATTTCACAGGTATTCGCTAGAAACATTTCTTTTTCTAATCCAAGTTGGCTGTAGGAAATTGGGAAGGGTTTTAAGAATAGCTGGATTTGGTTTTTTTAATAAAGAGACTTTCAAAAACTCTTCCATACCTTTTTACTTTTTTTATCTTTCAAAAATGGAGTGAAATGCAGGTGGTAAGCGAAAAAAGAGGGGTGAAAGGACATGGAGGTAGGGGTACGGGGAAAGGCTTTTCCCAGTCCCTGGCGACAACAGCAGGGCCAGGGGGAAATCGTGGGTTTCAGGCCGCAGGCCTGTCATCGTTGGGTCGGGCCCTTTGGAATCTAAGTAAGGGAACAGCGTCCCCAATCTTTTTCTTCAGTGGTTTTTGCAACCTGCACCCAGCATTTTTTAAAACCTCCCCCGTCCTCCCCAGCCAGGGCCAAAAAAGGGTTGTCATCAGCATTCTTTGCATCCATCCCCCAAAAGCGAAGGCAGCCCAAATGCCCAATCTGTCCCCCCCCCAAAATTGTGGAAATCCATTTTCGAAAATCTCTTTAAATGACAAAATTGCGGTTGGGGTCAAAAGGCATTTTAAAAATGATCAAGACCCAAAGAAGATTTTTTTGGGTCTGCTCTGCCCCCAGTTATTTTTTGATGCCATCAGGGGGAGGTAAAAGGAAGCCGGTGAATCGGCAAAAAAACCGGCGGCCCGGCAACGCCTTGCATTGTTTTTGCTTTTTGCCCGCAGTTTCCGGGATGCAGAAGTCAGGAGGGAAACCAAAAGTGTTGATAAATAAATTGATAAACGACTTTTGGGAACCCAAAAACGTGGTCTTTTCAGCAAATTTGCTTGCAAGGCTTCTCAATGGACAGGAGGAAGACGAGGGGGGTATTTCAGTGGGGGGAAACCCGCCTAAAAAAGGGAAGGGCAGCCCGCAGAAGTCCGCTGAGTTTTTCCGGCCACCAAACATAAAGCGGAAACACTGCCCCTCGCTTATCCCGTCAAAAAGGGCCGGGACCTTCAAGCCGGGGCCTTTTTCGAGCAAGCCTCTGATTCCCCCAGCGATGTCATATCCGCCTTTCCCCGTAAACCATCAGAAAGGGGAAGGAATTTTGGGGGTTTTTAAAACCACCACCAACTTTGTCAATTCACATGCACGAATGCATGAGTTGAAATGGAGGAACATTTGGGCCAAAAAAAGGGCCACACCGATGCCGGGTTTTCCCAAAACCATTTGGTCACACCCCCTTGTCCCCCGCCTCCTCCTCCCCCGCCACCACCAAGCGTTCCTATTCCCCATTTTCTCTCAGTTCATGATCAGGGATCCCCCCCCGTTTTCAGCCCCCAAATTTTTCGCCCAGACCACCAGCACCACCAGAAAACCCAAATCCAACCCTTTCCTTCCCCCTTTTGAACCTGCACCCCAATACAGGGGCCAGACTAGCACCCAAGCCTTCTGCCCCTTCCCGGGTTTTGGAAGCAAAAGAAAAACTTTTACCCCAAACCATCCCAAAGCCAAAAGCCTAAATTGCCCGGCTTTGGGCCGGGCTTTTGGCCTTTGGGAAATTTTTTGCCTTTCCTTTGGTGGACACAGGAGCTGTGGACGGTTTCCCGAAAACGAGACCGAGCGTGGCTTTTTTAAAAAGAACCTTGTCCCAGGCGGGGGTGGGTGGGAAAAAAGGTCAAAATTTCTGGGGGCCCCCTTAAATGGGTTAGGCGGAGCACACCCTTGCCTGGCCCCATGCCCTGAACCTTTTTCCCCCCCCCGTTTTTTCCAAAAGCGCTCCCCCCGGGTCTGGACTGCCTGCTGAGGAAGGTTGAGGTTTTGATTTTCGCACTTGCCCCGTTCGCAACCTGCTTCTTTCCCGCCTGGCTGCTTTGCGGGGTCAGCCGGCCTCCCCGAAAAACCGTCTCATTGTTGATTTTGGCAACACGCGGGAATTCCACCCTCCCTGTTTCCAAAGCGATTGTGGAAAGCAGAAACCAATCCCTTTAAACGCATTTACGAAGTGACCTGGTTGCCCAAGGGGGTTTTGCGGAACCGGGGTTTTGGGCCCAAACCGAATGGGGGGCGGGAAAGAGCTCTGCACCATCCTTGCCGTTTTAAAGGGAACCCACCAAAATGGTCAGTGCGGACAATGCCCTTGTTTAGCATGGGGCATTGTGGTGAATTTTTAAATTTTGGAACGATCGTGGAAACTCGGGAAAATTCAGGTCCACCCCGACGGGGGAGGGACGGACACAGATGCGGCACGGGCCTTTCTCTCCTCAAATTCCCCAAGGGAGATATTTAAAAAATTTTAAACGGGCTTCTTTAAAAGGGAGTGATTTTGGGTCCCGGGGTATGCAAGGTGGGGGTTTAGCTTCAGGGGGCATCAATGGGCAAGTCAGGGGGTGTGGGTTTAAGCTGTGGGGGAGGAAGCGGAGGAGGGGGGAATTCCCAAACACCAACCCAAGCTCCCTCTCTCCCCATGAGTGCTTTGGAAACTCCATTTCCCCCCAAAATATCCTCGCATTAAGGGCCCTAAAAATTTAAAAACATTTCTGGCTGGCCACCCTCCTGGATCCCCGGACAAAACAAAACTCAGCACTTTCCCTTTCCCCCACCCAAAAAAAGAATAAAATGCAGGAAATGGAGACCTTGCTGATTGATCAAAAAGGAGACATCTTTTTTCGTCTGCTTCCCCGTTCCCCTTTTAATGTCACGGTGGGGAAAAACGACAGCGAAAGTGACAGAGCAGAGTGCCCCCGAGCCGAGTGGGGAGCAGCAGGCAATGTTGGAAAAAAGCCCCCCTGGGGTGACCCCTTTGGGAATCTTTATTTTTCCACCTCACCAACGCATGTAAAAAGCAGGGCACACAAACCAAAAACACAGAAACCCCGCTTAAGATCTGGTGCACGACTAAACTGCGTCTCAACAAACCGAATCGAATTCTTTTTTATCCCCAAAAAGGGTGAATGGGCCCCCGGGCCTTTGCTCGCCATGCCCCTAGAGGTTTTGTCCTGCCCCCGCAAGCCCGCGTCATATCGAGGGGCCTTCAGCACAGCTGGAGGAGTCATTACAGACAAACCCTTCCCGGGTTTCAACAGAAAATGTTTTACGTTGATTTTATCAAAATGAATCAGGGAAAGGTATCCCCGATTTATGTTGTGGGCCCCCAAATTTCCAGGTCACCCTTTTTTGCCGGGGGCTACTTCACAATTTCCCCTTTAAACAGAAATGGCCCCTTGAAAAATTTTTTTTTTAAATGCATTTCCTCTGCAATTTTTTTATTCCCAAACAGGTTTTCCCCAAAGGTTTTTTCCATTTTTATAATTTTTTTTGGGGTCATTGGTTTTTAAAGTGAGATAACGTATAAAATGGGCCTTTTGGGAACAAAAAATTTTAAATTGGGCTATTTTTAATTTTTTTTTTGGCATTTCTCCCTTTTAAAAAATTTTTTGGGAACCCCCAATTTTGGGCTGGAAAATCATTTTTTAATTTTTTTGGGGCAAAGCTGCTTTGAAATGGGGAAATACTACAGGTCCAAATTTTTAAAAAAATTTTTTTTTTAACAGGCAAATTTTTTCTTCACCCAAATTTTTCAAAAGTGGCTCAAGGGGGATTTCATTTTTTGAATTTTTGGGGGCATTTTTTTTGCTTGGGGGGAAATTTCGCCTAAAAAACTTTCAGGTTTCCCATTTAAAAAAAGTGGTTTCTAAAAGAATTTGTTTTTCACAATTGTCAAAAGTGCTCAAGGGGGATGTTTTGAATTTTTGGGGCATTTTGCTGTGAAAAGCAGCTATTTCTAAAAGGTCCTATTCTAAAAAAAAGTGGGTTTTTAACGACATTTGGGTTTTACAATTGTCCAAAAATGGCTCAAAAGGGGAAAGGTTCGTCAAAAAAAGGAATAGGTAAGGGCACTGTTAATGGGGCACATAAATTGGGAAAAAAGACTTGTTTTTGCCCAAAATTTTTTTTAAAAAATTTTAGCAATTCCCCCGTTGTGGACAACCCCTTAAAAAACAATTTTAAAAAAAAAGAAACAAAGACGTGGTGGGATTCCATCCTATTTTAAAAAATTTTTTTTTTTATAATTAAAACTAAAAAACTGGGATGTACAAAATAGCTGATACAAATTTTTCCTCTGTTTTGTACAAAAAGGGAAAGGGTTAAAAGGAAAAGATTAACAAAGGGGGGTAAAAAATTTTTTCCCAAAGGGGCAGGATTTTGGGGGCAATTTTTCCCCAAAAAATTTCCCCAAAATAAAATTATGGTTTTTAAAAACTCCTTTTTCCCGGCCCCTTTTTAAAAACTGGGGGTTTAAACAGGTTTGAGGGTCATGCTGCGGTACAGGACAGGGATTGTTTAATGTTTCCCGGGTTTAAAATAAAATTGGGTGGGGTTTAAAGACTCATTTCTCTGCACTTTTTTCTCTGTGGGGCAGATAGGTTTAAAAGGGGCATTTCTGCGTTCCAGGACAGGGATAGTCAAGTCCAGTTCAAGTTTAATTTTTGGGTTCCCAAAAAATACTGCCCTTTTTGACACTTTTTTTAATTTTTTGGGTTCCCCTGCGGTTTAAAGGGGCAGCGTGGTACAAACAGGGGTAGTGAATGGCTTTTGACTTTTTTTTCTGTGGGTTTTATAAAACCAAAATGTGTTTCCTAACCCAAACACGTATCCATTTGAAAATGTTGTGGGTTAATTTCCCCTTTTCCGGGCCCCTTTTGGGGGTTAAAAATTAAAGGGGTTTTTTCCCCTCCCTTGATTTTTTGGTCACGGCGATAAACTATTTCGGGCTTATCGGAAAACGTCTTGATTAAAAGGGCCCATATCGACTATCGACCCCCATGACGATAGTCAAACCCTAATCGCTCATACTAACCCCCACCAAAACAAATCCCAAATCAATGCAAAAAAGGTTTTGGGTACGGGCCCATTAAGTTTCACATAAACATTAAAGAAATTATTTCGGCATTTGTTACATATTTGTTAGAGGGTTATTCAAATGCATTATTTTTCATCCCGGGCATGCGCAGTGACCTTTTTTGAGGCTGGTTTGTCTGGCGTTTCCGGATTTCTCTGATGCGATAGTGCTGACTTCCAGACATGAGCATTGTACCTTGGGGGACACCGCGATGTATCGATAGTCATATGAATGCATCCTATGTTATGATTGCCACACGAGCGAGGTAGCAATATTAGTGGTTTTAAAATTTTAAAGTCTATCACAGTTTTTTTCCTATTTTATGCTTAAATTATAACTGTATTATAATTTTCATTTAAAGTTATCAGTTTTGTTTTTTTGACGTTTGGGAGGTCTTTGTACCCTTTATAAAATGTATTTCTTATACAATTGTATTTTTATCTGCTTGAAAAAGGCCCCCAATTGATGGGCTGAAAAAGTTGCTATAAAGGGATTACCAAACCCCTTTTGGGAAAAAAACGGGATTCCTGCTTTTAAGAAGCTGTCTTAAATAGTCACCTTTATAAAAAAAGACTCCTGTCCACAGACTCAATTAATCAGTCAGACTCTAATCTCTACAACATGGGCAAGACCAAAGAGCTTTCTGAGGATGTCGGGGACAAGATCATAGACCTGCACAAAGCTGGAATGGGCTACAAGACCATAAGTAAGTCGCTGGGTCAGGAGACAAATGTTGAAATACAAAATGACTTTCAATCGACATTGTTCTGGGGCACCATTCAAAATCTCACCTCGTGGTGTATCCTTGATCTTGATAAAGGTTAGAGTTCAGCTTAAAACTACACACGGGGGGGGGGGGGGGACTTGTTAATTATATCAAGGCAGCTGGGACCACAGTCGCCAAGAAAACCATTTTTAACACGTTACTCCGAAATGGTTTTATATTCTGCAGTGCCCACAAGATGGCTCAAGTTGGCGCATGTGCAGGCCCATCTGAAGTCTGCAAATGAACACCTGAGTGATTGGGAGAACGTGCTGTGGTCAGATGAAACAAAAATTGAGCTATTTGGCATGAACTCAGCTCGCCATGTTTGGAGGAAGAGAAATACTGCCTATGACCCAAAGGGGGAAACATTATGTTTTGGCGGTGTTTCTAAGGGCACAGGACTACTTCACCACAGAAATGGGAGAATGGATGGAGCCATGTACCGTAAAATCCTAAGTGACAACCTCCTTCCCTCCGCCAGGACATTAAAAATGGGTCATGGCTGTGTCTTCCAGCAAGACAATGGCCCGAAAAATACAGCCAAGGCAACAAAGAAGAGGCTCAAAAAGAAGCACATTAAGGTCATGAAGTGGCTTAGCCAGTCTCCAGAACTTAAACCCACATTAAACTTTTGGAGGACGTTGAAGCTCCGAGTTGCCAAATGACAGCCTCAAAATTTTAATGATTTAGCGATGATCTGCAAAGAGGAGTGGACCAAAATTCCTCCTCACGTGCGCAAAACTCATCAACTACAAAAAACGTCTGACTGCTGCGCTTGCCAACAAGGGTTTTGCCACCAAGTATTAAGTCTGCTTGCCAGAGGGATCAAATACTTATTTCTCACTGCAAAATGCACATAAATGTATCTAATTTACACAATGCTGATTTTGTTCCTTGTAGCTGTATACTGCCCCTGTAGGTATATACACTCACCGGCCACTTTATTAAGTACACTATGCTAATAACGGGTTGGACCCCCTTTTGCCTTCAGAACTGCCTCAATTCTTCGTGGCACAGATTCAACAAGGTGTTGCAACAATGCTCAATTGGTACCAAGGGGCCCAAAGAGTGCCAAGAAAATATTCCCCACACCATGACACCACCACCACCAGCCTGAACCGTTGATACAAGGCAGGATGGATCCATGCTTTCATGTTGTTGACGCCAAATTCTGACCCTACCATGCGAATGTCGCAGCAGACATCGAGACTCATCAGACCAGGCAACGTTTTTCCAATCTTCTACTGTCCAATTTTGATGAGCTTGGTCAAATTGGAGCCTCAGTTTCCTGTTCTTAGCTGAAAGGAGTGGCACCCGGTGTGGTCTTCTGCTGCTGTAGCCCATCTGCCTCAAAGTTCGCCATACTGTGCGTTCAGAGATGCTCTTCTGCCTACCTTGGTTGTAACGGGTGGCTATTTGAGTCACTGTTGCCTTTCTATCAGCTCGAACCAGTCTGCCCATTCTCCTTTGACCTCTGGCATCAACAAGGCATTTCCGCCCACAGGACTGCCGCTCACTGGATATTTTTTCTTTTTCGGACCATTCTCTGTAAACCCTAGAGATGGTTGTGCGTGAAAATCCCAGGAGATCAGCAGTTTCTGAAATACTCAGACCAGCCCTTCTGGCACCAACAACCATGCCACGTTCAAAGGCACTCAAATCACCTTTCTTCCCCATACTGATGCTCGGTTTGAACTGCAGGAGATTGTCTTGACCATGTCTACATGCCTAAATGCACCGAGTTGCCGCCATGTGATTGGCTGATTAGAAATTAAGTGTTAACGAGCAGTTGGACAGGTGTACCTAATAAAGTGGCCGGTGAGTGTATATGCCCCTTGTAGCTGTATACTGCCCCTTGTAGCCATATACTGCCCCCAGTTGCTGTATACTTCCATCTGTAACTCTATACTGCCCCCTGTAGGCATATATATGCCCCTTGTAGCCTTATACTGCCCTCTGTTCGTTAAAATTAAAAAAAAGTTACTTCTCTTCTCCTCATTTCCCCACTGAGCAGCTCGCACCAGGAGCTTGTGTCAGGTGTGGGGTATGACATCGTCACTCAACCTACGCCAAGATGCAACCTCCTGGCATCTCCTAGGCCTGGTACCCAGAAGCCACCAGTGCTGCTTACTTTCGTAGCACGTAAGACTTGGGGCCCACTGCCGCGGAGCTCGAGGCCCATCAGGAGATCACCTGCATCCCCGTGAGCCCTGAAATCTGTGGCAGTTGGCCCATGGTAGTAAGTAGCGCAGTCGGCTTTATGTACTAAACACCCACCTGCGCTGTTAGTTGTGCATGTGCCGGACTCCAGTGGGCCATTTGGACACGGATACCGATTATGTTTTTCTTTTTATTGTTTTTTTTTTTTTTTCGTTTGCAAAATGAGAGAATGGAGGTGATTTGAACTTTTTTGTTTTATTTACAACTTTTTTATGTTTTATTACTTATAATTTAAGTCACCCTAGGGAACTTGACCACCAGGGCATACAAACACATATACACTGTTGTTCAACACTAAAGTATAGCAGAACAGTGTGCAGTTAAAGCTCTCCTATTACAACGGTATAATAGGGGCAGTAAGATGGCTGGCCTATGGGCCTTCATTAGGCTCCGAGCTGCTATGATTGCCACAATTGCATTGCGGGAGAGCTGATGGTAAGATGACAGGGGGACCCCTTCCTCTAGAACTGCCGTGGTCAAGTTATCTCTGGTCCCAGCCACTGCAGACAGAGGCTTGCTGTAACTAACATCCAGCACCCACCATGTATGGAGCGGACCAACTTTGCTTCCCCTAACTCACAGGCAGAGGTAGGCATCATAGGCAATTGCCTATCTCAGTCTACCATCGTCCCAGTCCTGGCCCAAAGAGGGGGACTTGACACCTAATTGTTTATGCTAGTCTAGAAGACACTGTGGCCAACTGGGTTTAAGGGAAAACGATGTACCAGACATTCATCTCCAGAAAGGAGAGGAGAGGTCCTACTGCTGCACTCAAAGTCAGTGGCCACATTGAATCATTATACAGGAATGTATATCGCGGTGTGGAAGGTACCAAGCAGAAAAGGGGGAGCTGTCTCATCCAAACTCACTCCACTGTGTATACATGTATAATTATAATACAATCATAAAATGGGCTATTATCCAGCTCAGAGGTTATCATTGTTGTCCTGCATCACTGGGGTCCTGGTTTGACTCCACCCAGGGGCAACACCTGAGTGGAATTTGCATGTTCTCGGCATATTTCCTCTGGGCTCTCCAGTTTCCTCCCACACTCCAGGAACATGCTGATAAGTTACTATGCTGGTGCTGTATAAATTATTATAGTAATGATAACCAGAGAGCTAGCTGTTAGATGCACCTCCACCATCTATTCCCAAGAATGATAAGTAAATGACTCACAGGAACATAACTGGCGTTAATATATCCATCCGGGGAGTTTTCAAGGGTCGATAACCTGACCAGAGATTTATCATCTGCAATAAAAAAAAATAAGCAAATTAAAAAATACACAAATACATCTATTAATGATACTAGAGGTAATAAAACAATGATTACAATATAAAGAATATGATGCTGGTTAACCCCTTACCGCCGGAGCCAGTTTTGGACTTCCTGACAGATCCCCATTTTTTAAATCTGGCATGTGTCACTTTATGTGAGAATAACTTTTTGACACTTTAACCTATCCATGTGATTCAGAGACTGTTTTCTCATGACACATTGTGCTTTAAGATAGTAAGAAATTTTGGTCAAAAAATGCTTGTTTATTTGTGAAAAATATCAAGGAATCGTGAAAAATTTGAAAAATGTACCAATTTCAAACCTCAGAAATTTCTGCGTGTTAGACAGATAGTTATTCCACTCAAAAATAGTTTAGAACTAGCATCTACCATATGTCTACTGAAGGTTGGCATAATTTTTTTAAATGTCTTTTTACGACATTAGGGGGCTTAGAAATGTAGTAGTAATTTTCGAATCTTCAAGAAAATTTGCAATATACATTTTTTAGGGACCAGTCCAGTTCTAACGTGACTTTGATTGGTCTGTATGTTAGGTAAAAAAAAAAAATAATAAAATAATAAAATCACTGAATCTTAAACATCAAACTCTATATCTAAAATATAACCTTTATTTCTAACCTATAAAATAGTATCCCAATTTAAAAACAATCTAAATACCTTATCACCGCTATACTAAACAACAATATACACAAGGATATCTATCCCTAAGAAGACCCTACAATCATCTATATCAGGTAGGGTAATCATCCCGAAAGGGTCGGCCCCACCTCGGTGTCTCGCCTTATTAAATCCTATAAAGTCCATTACTTGAAAAAAGGCGTGACACCAAATATTAAAGACACATATATCAACACGCTGATAATGAGCTTGATATATCAAAAGAAACCTATCAGGTTCAGTATCTTCCAGATAACACTAGAAAACAGAGGATATACTTATTATAGTTGTCATGAACTTAAACAGGTGATAGGTAGATGTCTCCAAATTTTACTAATATAGGATATCCAAATTCAAAAGCTATGAAAAATTTATCACATATTAAAGGTGATATCATACGACCTTATTTCTTTTGATCTCCAAATTGTCCCATATTGTCCCATATTGTATGTTAGGTTCCCCCATAAAGGGCTTTATCTAAGAAACTACACCCCAGAAAGTATTCAAAACCGCATTTAGGAAGTTTATTAACCCATTAGTTGTTTCACAGGAATTAAAGAAAAGTGGAGGGGAAATTTCAAAATTTCACTTTTTTTGCAGATTTAAATTTTTATACATTATTCACAAGAACACGGTAAATGTGATCAGGGAAATGCAACTTAATATTGATTCCCCAGATTCTGCTGTGTTCAGAGATATCGCATATGTGGCCCTAGTGCGCATTTCGTTCAACCACAAGCCTCAGAATAGGAGGAGCACCTACCGGACTCTATTGTCTCATTTTCATTAGGATTTTTTTTAGGCGCAATTTCAGGTTTGCAGGTGCTAAAACTTAATAAACACCCCTAAAAAAAAACATATTGGAAACTACACCACTTAAAGAATATAAGGAATATATCCAGGGGTGCAGTGAGTATATCGACCCCACAAGTGTTTCACAATTTTTTTTAGCGTTAGGCTGTGAAAATTAAAAAAATATTTTTTTCCAACAATCTGGAATTTTAGTTGAAAATGTTTAATTTTTACAAGGAGTCCTGGTACAAAAATTTTGTTTCACAATTTCTTTCCAAGTTCGGCAATACCCTACATGTGGGTGTAAAATGCTGTTTGGGCACATGTCAGGGCATATAAGGGAGGAAGTGTTATTTGGCTTTTCGAACGCAGATTTTGGTAGGGTCATGTCGCACTTGCAAAGCCCCCAAAGTACCAGAACAGGTAAAACCTTCCAGAAGTTACCCCATTTTGGACTCAAACCCCCCTCAGGGATCTTATCTAGGGTTATACTATGCATTTAGGGTGCACAGGTTTTCCATCGTTTTTTTAGCATTGGGCCATGAAAATGGGGAGGGGGGGAGACAGTTCTGCCATTGTTTTTTGGGATTCAATTTTACAGCGTTCGCTGTGCAGTATAAGTGACGTGATAACTTTACCATATGGATCAGTACAATTGCAATAATATAAATGTTATATAGTTTTTTATAGATCTATAAAAAATTGCGTTTTTAAGTTGTCCTATTCTGATAGCCATAACTTTTTCATTTTTCTGTGTATGGAGCTGATTATGGGCTTGTTTTTTGCAAGATGAGTTGATGTTTTTATTAGTACCATTATGGGGTGCATGTGATGCTTTGATCACTTTTTATTAAGGTTTTTGTGAGGCATTTTGAACAAAATACAGCATTCCTGGTAGTGTTTTTTATTCTTATTTTTTACAGCAGTCACCGTGCGGTATAAATGACATGCTAGTTTTACTCAGCAGGTTGATACGATTACAGTGATAGCCAATTTGTATTTTTTTTATGTTTTACTGCTTTTACACAATAAAAACACTTTTATTAAAAAAGGAAAACAGGTTTTTGCATAGCCATAGACTGAGACCCGTAACTTTTTTATTTTTCTGTGTATGAAGCTGTGTAGGGGCTTGTTTTTGCGGGATGAGTTGACTTTTTTATTGGCATCATTTTTGGGGGGACAAGACTTTTTGATCAGTTTTAAATCCGTTTTTTGGGAGTCAAGGTGAAGAAAATACTAAAATCCTAGTATTTTTTTTATTTTTAACAGCGCTCACCGTGCAGTATCCATGACCAGTTAGCTTTACTCTTTGGGCCGATATGATTATTGCGATACCCAATTTATATATTTTGTTTTATTTTGAAGCACTTTAAAAAATAAAGTGTTTTATTGTGTAAAACAATATTTATGCATTGCTGTTTTCTGAGAGCCATAACTTTTTTATTTTTACCGTATACAGAGCTGTGAAAGGACGTTTTTTTTTGCGGGATGAAATAACGTTTGAATTGGTACAACTTTGGCATTTATATGAGTTTTTGATCGCTTTTTATTCCATTTTATGTGCTGCAGGATGAATAAAACTCGCAATTCTTTTGGCGTTCATTGTACGGGTTAATTAATGTGACATATTTATAGGGTGGCTCGTTACGCATGCAGCGATACCAAATATGAGTACCGTATTTATTTTTGATCTTTTTTGGGGTGATTGGCGTTTGTAAAGGGGAAAAGGGCTGTGTACGTGTTTTTATTTTATTTTTCGTGTTTGTGTTTTACTTTTTTTTTTACTTTTTCACATTTTTTTCACTTTTCCCCAGAGGGGATTTGTAACAGCAATCATCAGATTGATGTTACAATAGTAGACTTGTACACAGCGTTGCTGCTGTGTACTGGTCGCCATGGTAACTGCCAATCACCATGCCCACAATGCATTGTGGGCATGGTGACATCACCAGACTAGCTGGATACTTTCAGACGGCATCCGGGGACTCGGGTAAGGGATCAGCGAGCAGCATCATCGCCGCTTGCTGTGCCGGTGGCAGGCAGAAGGAGCTCACTCCTCCTGTCTGCAGCTTCATTATCGCGACCATGACAGGTCACGATTATGAAGCGTTAATCACCCGCGGCAGAAGCTCACTCCTTCTGCCTGCAGCTTCATTATCGCGACAATGATGTGTGTGTTAATCACTCACGGCCTTAGCTCACTCTGGCCGCAGGTGATGCGGCATGAGGCCAGTGGTAATTTACCACTGGTCCCATGTCGCGATCGTGTGGGACTCGCCTGTAAGGCTGCACAATCGCCAAGACCTATGCATACGTCCATTTGTGGGAACGCACTTCCTGCTAGAACGTATGCATATGTCCAATGTCGGGAAGGGGTTAAAGGGGCTGTCGAGCGAATCTGTTTTTCTTTTTTGTAAATCAGATCATTTTTACTGAAATTTTAAACTAAAAAAACAAATTAGGCCCAACTCAGATTTTATTTTAAGCTCCTGTTAGTTGTATCTGCCAGGATATTTGACAGCTGTTGCTGTTTATCTTTATATGGATATTATTACGATGTTGATATTGATTATCCTTTTTTGTATTATTTTTCTCTTGAGGGTCTTGGCAGTTGTTTTAACGGGGTCAGACATCATTAAGTGGGGCTGCCGGAGATGCACTCATACATGCCGGTAAAGTCCGCGCCATCCCAGTGTGGGTGCGCTACTGTGCGGATTAGGCGCAGATAGGGATGACTAGCGATCTAACGTATTCCGAATCGAGCAGTCTGGACATGAGCGACAAATCTCTAAACACTTTGGGCAAGCATGGATAGAATCAAAAATCGTTTTTATTAGTGTAAAACATTATCTGAAAGAGCTCAACCTTGAAAATTACATAAATAAAATCACTTTTAAAAAATCTAGACGGCGCTACATCAGAATAGATCTTGGAATTGCGGAAATACAGTTATTCACCATTTATGTGAACATGTATAACTATTGGAGAGTATTGCCATCAATTAAAGGCGGGCAGTTCAATAATCCGTAAAAATGCTGCAGAAATAGATCTGTTGGTGAGTAAGCGGGGTGCTTTGCGGATCCTTGGCCAATCAGAATTAAGACGACAGGACCCTTTACGATCCGTTTGGCCTGAAATAGCGCTCGAGTGGAAAGGGACCGCAAAAATGCGTATTCGTTAGCGTTTTACGTATTCTGTTGTGATCTGCTCTCTGCTCTCTCCCGTCTCTCTGACGTCTCTCTCATACTCTGGAGAGTCTCACTCCACCTCGCCTCTTGGCACTTCATCCCCCCTCCAGCCCTCCATAGTCTCCTATGGCTTTTCACTTGCGTAAACCGAATAGAATGACATGCTGAATGAGCGAAATGCGATAAAGCGCAGTGCAGGAGAGCTACTCAAAACGCAATCGCTGATCTCGTGTATAGCGTAAGCTTTTGACATTCAAAGCTCAACTTTTAAATACACTGACAATCTTTTTGAAAATCTGCGGATCGTAACGATCACAAAAACGTCTTGTGAACAAGCCTTAGAGCTGAACTTCTATAAACATAATAATAAATCCATAAACGCGTTTGTCGAGAGACTCGGCGCAACATCGAATTGGGATATTCGAAATTGCGGGCAAATACAGTAATTCAAATTCAGAAGCTATTGTCTAAGGGGGTTGGCAATCCAGCCAATCAGAATAGAGCGACAGGGACCCATTATAACCTATGGAGAAGTATTGACCAACAAAATTCAAAGGCGGGACAGTTCAAAATACAGTAAAAAGCAGAAAAGAGTGATTGGTTGAAGTAGCGGGGTTTGCTATCTCGGCAAATCAGAGCGCGAGCTACTTTTTCCCATTGTAGTCTATGGCCAGATCGGGGCAATGAAATCTCAGCTCCTTGCAGCATGGAATATGATTTAAAAAATCGTTTTTATTAAGTGTGAAATATTATCTGAAAAAGAGCTGAAACCTTCTATAAACCTAAATTAATCAAATCACTAACAATGCGTTTGTCGCAGAGACCGGCGCTACATCAGGAATTGCGATATAGAGAATTGCCGGGAAATACAGTAATTCAAATTCTGTAAGCTTTTCTCATTGGTCGGCAGAAACCAACCAATCAGAATAGGAGCGACAGGGAACCATTATAAGCTATGGAGAAGTATTGACCAATCAAATAAAAAGGCGGACAGTTCAAAATACAGTAGAAAGGCTGAAAAGAGCTGATTGGTTGAGACCAGGCGGCAGATATGAATCCACCAATCATATGTAGTGCGTCTATTTTGAGTGGAGAAAGAAGGGCGCGATAGAAGGATGCCCTAAAAGTTATTACTGTCTATGGGAAATATTCTAGTACTGTGATTGGTTGGGGGGAAGAGGGGCTCGTCCTGCTTAGCCAATCAGCGGGTGAACTACCTTCCCTTAGAGTTCTATGGGGAAAAGAAATGCAGAGCGAGCTCTGTTTGTGATTGGCTAAGTTAAAAGAGGCGCGGTTATTTGGACCAATGGGAGAGCAAGCGATGCTCTTATGGGTTTTCTAATGCAATCTATAATAAAACTGTACATGGCCGAAATCAAATGATAATACTCCCGAAGTTGTACCGATCTGTATATAAAATGAACAATAATATGTGGGTAGCGAAAAAAAAATATTAATTCAATAAATTCATTTTGATTTCTTTATTTTCATTACACCCATACTATTGATCATTGGCTAACGAAAATAAAGAAATACAAATGAATTTATTGAATTAATTTTTTTTCCGTTACCCCCATATTATTGATCATTTTATATGATTATTTTAATTGGGATTCTATTATGATTTTGTATCTGCGAGGATGCCATAAAAATGTATCCTGAAGGATACTAAAGTAGAGATATATCAGGGCCATAGACTTCTATATAGCAAACATAGTCCTCATTAGACATTTGCTTTATAAAGTGAACATATATGGCTTCTGTACTGCTTTTGTGTCCAGTTAAGAAACCATATACAGTTGCTAAATATTTGCCATATAATAGTTTATGGCCTCCGTCACAGTGACCGCTGGGAGACATAATCCTTAAAGTGAACCTGTCACATAGGTTGTGCCCCCCTTGCTGAGCACAGCACAAGCTAGTGTCAGACATGCTGTTTCCAGCGCTGTGTCCTTTATTCTGTAAGATGCTGCAGTTTTAGAGCATTTACCCCTCAAATCTTATTCATGAGCAGGTGTTAGCCCCACCCACCAAAGGCTAGCCCCACAGTCCTGGCAGTTATTCACATGTTTCTACCTATTCAAAGTAATAGGTTTATCAGTTGAGGTGGGCGGGGCTAGCCTCAGGTGGGCAGGGTTTGAAAAAAACAGACTCTTTGAATGACTCTTCTGGCTGAAAACTGCAGATTTGAGCATTAAATACATGAAAACTACAGCATCTTACAGAATAAGGGACACGGCGCTGGAAACAGCAGGTCTGTCACTAGCTTGTTCTGTCCTCAGCAAGGGGGGCATAATCTATGTGACAGGTTCTCTTTAAGGCTTCCTCCTGTTCTGTATATACAGAGCTTAGTGAGCAAAGAATATGCAACAATCAGGAAGGTAGGGACGGTAATAATATATCCCTGCCTTCTCACTGAAAGGTCCAGCTGCCACCAATAACCCATTCCTTTCCCCCACAACTGCACAATCACCAAACAGCTGCAAACTCTACAAGGATGTTTAGAGAGCTTTCACACGGTGCATTTTTGCCGCGATTTTTGATGCGATTTTGTGCAGCAATGTACAGCCTTAATTGCTGTGCCTTCCTGCACAAAAAATGCGCAAAAATTGCATAAAAAAGTGTCAAAATGCGTCAAAAAATGCGTCATAAACGCACCGTGTGAAAGCACCCTTATAGTCAATAGCTGATTGGCAAGCAGTTAACAAATACATCATGATACATGATATTTTGGGGGGCTACCATTTACTTTTCTTAACTTTGTCTAACAGAAGCTTTAGTGAAAAAAAATCTCACTGGAATGTGAAGTTGCACATAAATAACTTTACTGTATTAAAAATGTAGCTGTGTTTTAAGAAACAGTATATGTCTGTCTATGTCCATAGCATGTTGTATCATGTAGTGCATCATGGAGGTATCACAGTGAGCCAGGCTCAGAATGGTCCACAGAGGATCACGGGCCCTTGAGCAAGGTTGGCTACCGGGCATAGCAGGCCTGGGGCTATTTTTTTTTTAGGGAGAAATGCAGAGAAAGAGAGGCAGAAAGCAAGAGACATATGAAGTCATGTACAGTTGCTATAGCATTGGACCCAGGGGTCAACTCTACGGGTGGGCCCAAAGAATCAACTTCACAGGTTGGCCCCTATAATAAAATCCACTGGTTGGCCTCAAGAATAAACTCCACTGGTGGGCCACAGAATAAACTCCACTGGTGGGCCCCACGAAACAGCTCCACTGGTGATCCCCAAGAATCAACTCCACTGCTGGGCCCCAGGATAAACTCCACTGCTGGGCCCCAGGATAAACTCCACTGCTGGGCCCCAGGATAAACTCCACTGGTGGCCCCAAGAATCAACTTCACTGGTGGGACTCCTGCATCCCAGTCCAACACTGTACAGAGCGGACACAGGTCTGAAGAATGGACAGGTAGGGACTCTGTGTGCAAGATTGCAAAAAGAAGAAATTCAGACATTATTTCTATATAACGATGGTGGTGACTTACATGGATACGCTGCATCGTGACGGTTCTTGTCTGCATTAGCTGACTCACGAGCCACAGACCTTGCTTCTAACACACCTACAGATTTCAGCCTCTAAATCAGAAAACATAAAAAGCCACACATCATATATTCAAATAAAAATATGTACATTTGCGAAAATTGTTACCCAATTTATTTATGGTAACCCTGGGTAAATTCTTCTTACCATTAAGAAAACTTAGAACCCTGGATTGAAAGAACAATCAGTACTGTGAACAGAGCCCTATAAAACCATTTCGGGAAATTTCCTTTAATATTCATAATATTAGTAAAATAATAAATTATATTAATCAAGGCCAAATTCACACCTGATGCTACAGATGCGGCAAGAAACTGCCACGGTGAAAAAAGACAAATAAAAAGGACATTGACACCTTTGGCCTAAAATTTTTTTATTGTTCATCTACTTTCCTAGGGCAAAATAAAGCAACTTTCTAAGTAGTCTTGGTTAAAAATCTTCTACTGTGTTGCTGCTGTGAGTTTGTGTAAGTCCTTTACTTGGCTGACTGTCCTGTTGAATCTCAAACAAATATATCAAAGCGCTGCTCCTGCTTCTGACAGCTCCCTGCTCCCTCCTTTTTCTCAGTGTTAGAGATATGAGGAAGGGAAGGGAGGAGGTTGCACACAGCAGATCGGATCATGTTAAAAGAGGAAAGCATCCAAGAAAGGCAGCTTACACAGACTGCAGTCAGGAAGGAAGCACACAAGGGAGAATCACTCAGGCTGCGTACAGCTGTACAGAGTATGGAGAAGAATAGTATCAACATCGCACCAATGAAAATCTCTCAATAATATGATGCAAGAAACTTATTTGTTTATTATTATTTAATATTATTATCGAGATGAGCGCTCCAAATGCATTGGGTTTTCATGAAAATGTGACAGTCAATGATGTTGACATTTCGGTCAACAAACCTTAATCATACATGTCCTGATAGTTCACAAGAGACAGATTCAAAATATGGCCGTAGCTAAGCATCTATTACACGCTGCTTAGCGTTTAAGTAATTGCATGTCCAAGTCCTGTAGAGAGACTAAGGGCAACACGTCTGAAAATTGGCATCGTCGCGGCAGTTTTAGGCGCCTTTAATCAGTGTTAAGTACGCCTGAAGGTACGATCCTCTCAAAAATCTGGCGTCTGGTGAACCTTATAAATACTCTTAATGGTAGCCAGTAGAATAAAAGAAAGTATAAGCCAGTCGGCATATAGTGCCTGCAATGAGGAGGTTTCCCTAACTCCTCCGTAACTTGCATCCACATACACAGCAGGAACATATATTTAAAACATCCATTTATTAATATATCCCTTAAAATATGTATAACTTCTTATGTGCACATAGTGCTACTTGCATTTAGAGGATAGACATGCCACGACCGGCAGCAGACAGAAAGTCCAGCGATATGGAACTCCAAACCCTCCGCTTCTGGAGAGGAATCGTGGAGCGATGCACAGACAGATCGGGCCGAGGTGAGCGTGCACGACATTTCGGGGATGCTCATCCCCTTAAGTGTTTGGAGTTCCATATCGCTGGACTTTCTGTCTGCTGCCGGTCGTGGCATGTCTATCCTCTAAATGCAAGTAGCACTATGTGCACATGAGAAGTTATGTATATTTTAAAGGATATATCAATAAATGGATGTTTTAAATATATGTTCCTGCTGTGTATGTGGTACCATAAGTAAACTTAATGCATCTATAAAGGCGCATTATGCAAATCGCAGTGCATAGCGTATCACTCATAGTGTATGTAATGCGCCTATCAAGACGCATTGCGTTATGAAGGTGCACAATGTATCACTACTAGTGTACTGTATGTAATGCGCCTCAGTAGGCGCATTGTGTTATGGAGGAGCACAGTGTATCATTGCTACTATATGTAATGTCTGTTAAGGCGCATTACAATGTGTTGTGCCCGGCTTATAATGCACCTAGTTTTGGTATAGGACAGGTCATTTACATAGAGAATATGGTGTCATGTTTTTGCCGCAAAATACACCTCAAAACCGGCGCTTTCTCATTGGGACATGTCGCCCTAAATGTTCATGGAAAAAATTAAAAGTTCAAAACACCCCTCACTTTGCCATAATTGACATTGCCTCGTTCCTACACAGCGGATGCCAGTTGTCAGATACAGCCAGCAACCAGCGCTTACACAAGGTATGGGTAAACAAGACTGTGACAATTAGTCAACAGGACTATCCATTGATGTGGGGTACCGTTCAGTTCTAATTGTTTTAATACTTACACTAAATTCCACGGTGAAGCCTTTGTTGTTATTCGCTTGCAGCCTCTCAAACAAATCCTCAAAGGTTTCATCCTTAGCATCAAATTTTCTGAAAAGTAAAAAGAAATTAGTTAAAGTGAATAAAAATTTGCGCTGAAATTTTGTTAATTTGTCACTTGGAAAGAACTAAGGGCTACAAGTATGATCTGGGCACAAAGAGACCAGTTCTAAATCGCTTAAAGCAGTGTAGAATGCACCTGAATGCATGGACCTGTTCTACTGTGGGTCATAGATTTGGTGCTTTTTAGTTCCACTACGACAACTCAGGTTCAGGTAAACCCTTTGTAACTTGGTCTGGCTGTCCCAGCAATAATGAGCCCAGTTTTGGCGTCCTCCAGTCATAAATGTGTAGAATCAAACAGTTGTGGTGTGACACCTCCAGAACACCGCCTGATTTCAGGCACATTAAAAAGTGCTGCAGGCGCCTCATAGTGCGCCTAATTGTGGAGTGCACCTGCTCATACAGGGCTGCAAAAGTTTTTGGGCTGAAAGCACACCAGAATACTAACACAGCCCCATACATACATGTTGCCCTAAATATTCACACTCTTGTACACTATGGGTTCAACTGTGGAGCTGAATGGTACACACTTGGCCAAAAATTGTTAATACACTTCCATTAACCCCTTCCTGACAGCTGGTCATAATAATATGGTTCTTTGTTTTTTTTCCTCCCTGCCTTCCGAGAGCCATAACGTTTTTATTTCTCCATCTACAAATACACGAGGGTTTTTATTTTGCAGGACAAGATGGACTTTCTAATGGTGTCATTCATATTACCAAAGAATATACTGGGAAACCGCAAAAAAATATGGAATAAATGTGGAAGGGAGGGAAAATGATGGAATGAATGTGCAGGGGAAGGGAGATGAGAATGTGGAAGAAGTAAATGTTGGTGCAAGGGATGGTGAGTATGGGGGTCCAGGAGGGAAAGCAAGAATGAGTGGCGGGTCGGGAAGTGATCAAGGGAGCAGGAATGAAGGAACGAATGCAGGAGCGGATGCAGGTGGTATTGAGGAGGGGGAGGGAATGGAAATAGTGAATGAAAGAGAGAATCAAGGTGTGAAAGTGAGCAGGGTGATTGAAAGTGAGGGGCAGCCTACAAAGAAACGGGGTGTGAAGAAGGGGAAAAAGAAGAAGAGGGCAGACGAAGCCTCAACTTCTTTAGAGTTTGACCATTTTATTCCCCGATCCTGAGCAAAGTGCTGGCTAAAGGTAAGCAGGGAACCCCCCTCTGATCAATCTCTCTAACAAGTATGGTGCCCTTGTTGGCCTCTCCTGCTCTTCTGGGGAAGAGGGAGATGAGGAAGATTTACAGGAGCGTGCGGGAGAACCTTAGGGGGTAATGGCGCCTCCTCTTCTGGCAAGTCCCAAAAATAGTATGGGGGGACTCAGAAATACCCAGGAGAGGGGAAAACCCAGGAACCAGTGGTGGCAGAGGAGGAAAGTCACAAGGAAAGGGCCATGGGAGGGCCACTGAGAATACCGGGTAGGAGGGGGTACGGAGAGCACTGGGATGGATGTCTCTGTCAGCCTCAAGAAGCTCAAACCAGAAGCCTTTGATGAAGAGGATGGCAGGGACAAGGGAAAAAGAAGACTATTGAGCTCGATCACCAATGATGACATCACTAACCCCGTTGACGCTGGCAAGCATTCACGGTGCCAGCATTAAATCAGATATGGCTAGATATAGGCCTTTGATTTTTTCAGCCAGGTTGAAGCTGATATTTTATTTTTGCAGGAGACCAGGTTAACAGATCTGTCACTCATGAAGGCCAGGAGCGAATCGTGGACAGGGCCTTCATACTGGTCTTTTGTGGCTGAGCCATATAGCGGGGTGGCAGTTCTTTTTACTGCAGAGGTAGAAAGCAGATGGGTTATCGAGCTCGAAATGGGGAGGTGTCTAACCCTATATGTTCTCGTGAAGGGACAGGAACTCCAACTAATTAATATCTATGGTCCCCAAAGCACGTGGAAGAGAAAGTGATGAGGATCAAGCCTTTCCTTTTTACGAGTCAGCAACTTGTCTATGGAGGGAACTTTAATAGTAACACAAGGTCCCTGGATCGGTGGATGTTCCCGAGTGGCCCCGACTTACAATGGCGTCGCTTTGAGTAGGACAGTCATTGAGGCTTGTCTGGTGGATGTCCACATCAGGCACACCCTAGACCACAGGGGTTTCACTTTCTTTAAAGGTAGTCAGTGCAGATCTAGGATAGACAGGTTTTATTTGAAGGAGGAGGCCATCTTGTTGACGCTGTCGGTGGTCGAGGTGGAATTCTCTGATCACTGTCTGATTTATGTTTTCTCTGAACGTTTCAGAAATCCTCTGAATGGGCAGGGGCTACTGGAAGTTGAATTTGTCACTCCTGGAAGAAACAGATATCAGACAATCCTATGAGGACTTTTTTAAAAGGTCGGTACCCTCCGGGGCTAAATTGGTCAAAATTTTGGTGGTTAGTGGCTCAAAAAATTGGTGAGGAAAAGGGATTTGGGGGTTTTTGGAAAACTGGGCTGACTTTGTTTTGGGTACAGACTCTATACGGGATGGGCTGCACCTAAATGGGGAGGGTGCAGCTGTATTGGGGACAAATGGCAGGAAGTTGGGGGAAAATTTAAACTGGGAAAATGGGGGGGGGGGGTAAACAACTAAGCCAAGATAGTGAAGATAGGAGCGGGGAATTTGGAAAAAAACGGGGGGGTGGAGGGGAGGGAGGGGGTTTTTAGCAATAGATAAAAAGATCAGGGGGGAAAGGAAAAAAAAACTGAAAAATCTATAAATTGAATGCTGACCAATCCCAGGAGTTGCCCAAAAAATTTTTAAAGAACTAGAAGTATTAAATAGCTGAAGAAAAATTGACATAGTGGGATAACTGAACATGGCTGGCAAAGTACGACTGGGCGGTTAACTTGCAGGGTTACAGTCTATTTAAAAAGGATCGAAAAGAGGGGAAAGGGGGGAGGGTCTGTTATGAAAAAATCTTTTAAAAAAAAGCCAAAAACACTGGGGGAAGATAAGGTACAGGTAATGAACAGGGAAAATCATTTGGGTAAATATACATGGGGGTAACAATAACAATATATACTAAAGGGGTTGCTATAGGCCCCCAAATAAAACAAACCCTGGAAAGATTCTCCTCGGAAATAGATGGGGCGGCAAATCAAAATGAGGTTATTATTATGGCGACTTTAATACCAGACATAAATTTGGTAATCTTACGCTTGTAGCTCTAATAATGGAAACTGGTTTTTGTAAATAACTAATGTAATTTACCTTTGAAAAGGTGCAGGAAAACCGACAAAGGGGGAAAGGCCCTTCTAAAAATTTAATAAAGCCTGACAGTGTAAAAAAAGGTTCAGGTTGAGGGGGTAGGAATAGGACATAATATAATAAATTCCGTTTATCCTTCAATAGAGTTTTTTGTAAAGGGCCCAAAAAACACTGAATTTTAGGAAGGCTAATTTTATTCTGCTTAGGGGGGCCCAAAAAACCGTATTGATGGGACAATTTTTAAATAGGGAAAAACTAAAAATAAAGGGGGATATTTTAAAAACACCCAGGCTCCACTGTAAAAGGGTACATCCTTTTGGGTAATAAAAAAAATTGAAAAGGAAAAAACCCAATGGGATCAACAGGGATGTAAAAAGGCAATAAAAACAAAAAGAAACGTTTCACCTATAAAAAGGAGGGCAGTGAAAGGCACAAGAAGCTTGGGGAAAAAAATAAAGGTGTAAAAAAAGATAAAGGAAGCAAAGCTGGGACGGAAAGACATATTGCTATAGAAATAAAACTAACCCAAAAATTTTTTTTACTTATAAATAGTAAAAATTAAAAAAAATTGTTGGCCCTTTAAAAAATATTGGGGGGGGAACAGTAGAGGGCATGAGAAAAAAGCAAACGTATTAAACACTTTTTTCTCCACTGTTTTTTCCCGGGAGGATGCCCTTAATGTTAACAGAGGAGTGGTAAACTTTCCCAAATTAAAAGTTTTTTCTAACCCCCGGAAGAAGGCAGCTCCGTCTTAGGGAAAATTAAAAAAGACAAAATCCCCAGGGCCTTTGGGATACACCCCTTTCCTAAGAGAGTTAAGTGATGTCATAGATAGGCCCCCATTCTTAATATTATGGACTGTCTAATAAGGGGTATGTCCCCAAAGGATTGGCGCATAGCAAATGTGGTGCCGATATTCAAAAAGGGGGCAAAAAGTGATCCAGGAAATAAGGCCCCGTAAGTTAACTCTGTTTAGGTAAAAAAGTTTGAAGGTTTTCTCAGAGATTATCCCGGGTATCTCACTGACAAAAAAATAAACGCCGTTCCAGCATGGGTTCATGAAGGGTCGGGCCTGCGACTAATTCCCTCAGCTTCTTGAGGAAGTCAGTGCTAGAAAGGTCGGGGTGAGGCACGGGGTGTCATATCTCTAATTTTTCTAAAGCATTTGATACGGTGCCACATAAAAGGTTGGTAAAATAAAATGAAAGCTTTGGGTAGGGGGAAAATGTGTGAAGTGGGGAAGTCTGGCTCACTGATAGAAAAAAAAAAAGTAGTAATTAAGGGGACTACTCAGTGGGTCCTGTTCTAGTGGGGTACCCAAGGGTCAGTTTTTGGGCCCTATCCCCTTTTTAAAAATTTTATTAATGATTTACACAGGAAAACACATAGAATTCGATCTTTTGGCATACTAAGCCTGTAAAAATCAAAAAAAGAGGGATAATATGTTTTTACAAAAGGGGTCTGGTAAGTTGGGGGCCTGGGGAGGGGAAAAGAGTGAGGTTTAACATGATAAAAGAAGTTAGACATGGGAAGAGAAATCCATTAATGATTAATGTTAAATGGAAAAAAGGGTAAAAATGAATGGAGAAGGATTGGGAATTCCCGGGGGACAGTAAACTTAATTTAGCAGCCGTGTCAGGCAGCAGCGCCAAAGCAAATAGGACATGGGGGCATTAAAAGGGGGATAGAGGCAATGTGAGAAAATTTTTCTCCCCTTTACAAGTCATGGGTTTGACCCCCCATGGAATTTGTTACAGTTTTGGGACCAGTCACAGGAAAGACATTGTAGAGCTTGAAAAGGGACAAAAACGGGCAAAAAAATAATAAAAGGACTGGGGGACTACGTAACAGAAAGATTGGAAAAAAAGGGGGATTTAGTTTTGAGAAAAGAAGGCTTCGGGGGGGACAAAAAAAATTGTTTTAAAATACCACAAAAGGGCAATTAGGATCTCTCCCAAGATTTATTTTTAAAAAACAGGGGTGTATCTAGAAAAAGGGGGCATCCTTTACGTCTTGAGGAACGAAAATTTTACATAAACATAGAAAGGGTTCTTTACTGAAGAGCAGTGAAAACTATGGAAATTTTCTGCCAGAGGGATTGTCATTGTGAATTCAAAACCAAATTAAAAAGGTTGGATGCATTTCTGGGGCGTAATAATATAACAAGTTATAGTGACTAGGGTTCAGGAGAGGGGGATTGATCCCGGGATTTTTCTATTGCCAGATTGGGTCAGGAAGGGAAATTTTTTTCCCAAATGAGGACAATTTGGGTTTTACCTCTTGGGGTTTTTTTCCTTTTTTCTGGATCAACACATTAGCCAACGGCTGAAAATAGATGGGACATTTCTTTTTTTTGACTTACAAAATATGAAACTATTAATATGCATAGTAAGTCCAAATGGTGGGAGATATTAAGAAAAGGGTGTCGAGGGTTTTTCTGCCAACTTTAACATCAGGAACTGGAACCACATTACCAAAAACCTGAGGGGGAAAAAACCCAGCTCTTGTCTCGACCAGGGGGGACCACGCAAAGTTTCTGGGGGGAAATCCATGTCATGAGGTGTCAGCGATAGGCAGCATCCTGTTTTTGACAGGAATTTTGGGTGTACCTTCACCTACCCCCCAAAAAGAAAATGCAGGTGTCAAAAAGTCGTAAGATGGTGATGGCCGAAGACGTACAGGGTCCTGAAACAGTCCCGGCAGAGACCGGGGATCATAGGGCCTTTACTCAAACCCCTTTTGGTAGGAGGGAAAATGGTCGGGGCAGGATGGCAGATTTTTCCCGGGTAATGCCGTCCTCAGGGTGGGAGTAAACCTCCGCTTGTGTTTTTTACAGAATTGACCCGTGAGAGGAATTAACTGGCAATTGAAGAAATTTGCTCCATGCACTGCAAATGTGGACAGAATTTGGCAAAGTGCTTTTAAAACCCCCCCCTAATTTGATTTGCCTCACAGCTTTTTTGTCAGGGGCCCAGCACTGCCTGTTCCAGGCCCCAAAACGTTAGGCGCCCTCGGTATTCGAGGGGCCAAGGAGCAGATCAGGGCAGGTCACTAGAGGGGCTACACACTGTACTTGGACCAGGCCAAGGGCTTTGATCGGGTTTACCACGAGTACCTCTGGGCCACCATTCTGAGATGCCCTGCCAGGGGGATGAAGGGGGTTGTACATTGGTTAAGAACATTGTACAAGGGGGCTGAGAACTTACCACTTGTGAACAGGTGGATTCGGCGGCTTTTTGAGGTAGGCTTTGGTGTGTGCCAAGGTTGTCCTCTCAGCCCTCTGCTCTATGTGTTCGCTATTGACCCCTTTAAGTTGGATGGTGGACTGTTGGGGGGGGATGGGCTTGTGGGCATTGGTCACCCCTCTGAAGGTCGTAACTTGCGTGGATGACATCACCATCTTTGTTTTCTCTTTGGAGGAGGCGGAAAAGGTGAGGTCCGAAGTAGACGGCTATTCAGCATCCGGATCCAGTATCAATCGGGAAAAGTTTGAAAGCCTCTGGTTGGAAGAGGGAGATCCAAACTTCAACCTCCCGGACGCCCTCCCTGTGCCCCAGGAATCAACTAAGATCCTCAGTGTTAAATTCTGCCAAGGGAATAGAGCAGGCTGAGCAATGCTGCTCAGAAGTTAGACCAGTGGAAGTAGACCATGAACCTGAGAGAGCAGGTGACCCTGATCAAGACCTACCTGCTCCCATTATTCATCTACCAGGACACTGTGTGCCTTTTGCCTGAGTCTCTCTGGCCGCGGATCTACAGCCTGTTTGTTCAGCTAGTTTGAGGAAACAGGTTGCACCTAGTCAAGCAAGATGTGACATACCGCATAAGGAGGTTTGGGGGGGTTAGGTATGGTTAACCCCATGGTAATACTCGTCAATACCTTTCTTAAACCCTACTTCCAGGAAAGGGAGATGGGAGGTTGAGTGAAGATCTTCTGCATGCCCCATGAGTATCTCCCAGTTTACGCTGTCTTGACTCTAAAGATCATCCATCTAATCTGGATGTGACGGAGGTGAGAACTCTCACCATAAAATTCCTGCATGAGAGGGTCTTATTGATGCATTTTCAAAACCATTGACCATCAGAGATTGCCCAGGTCTGGATCTGAGTGCGGGGTTACGACTTTTGAACTCAGTGAGGATCCCCTTGAAGTTTTGGGATTACTTTACTGCCCCTTTTAATATAGAGGTGTACAACAGGGCACTGTCTGGCTGGTCTCTCCTATGCGGAGTGGGCGTGTGGGATGTTCAGAGAGTGAGGCGGCCGGGACCTGTGCAATTTATACATAGTTAGAATAGTGGTCAGGTATCACATGTGGCATGTGCGATGCTTAGTGTCAATGCGGCAGAAAACCCTCCCGGGGGACGAGGTGATTAGGAACATTCTGGATGACCTGAAAGTGCGCTCTCTGGAGTACGAGAGACTGGGGGCCTTCAGGGCATCCATACTCTGGACGGGCTTCTCTTTCCAGGTGCCCTAGGTCTCGGAGACTCCATTATCCTGGTGGGAGGCTGAGATCTGACACTTTTTGTTTTGTTTTTGAAGGGATGAGATAAGAAAGGCTTGGAGACACTGAACCAGAGTCTCAGGGGGAGTCTGGAGTTATTTGTTCTGTTTTCTGATTTATTATATATGGTATGTGAATATTGGTTTTTCAGTATGTATATAGTTGCATATTTGTATTTCTGTATATTTATATGTATGTACATAGTTAGAGGAAAAAAATTGGGGGGTATAGTTATGTTGAGAGAGGTTTTAAGGGTTAAGAGGGAAATGACTTGGGACCTGAGACATTAGGGGAGTAATGAGGAATAATGGACATTAAGGACACGGACAATGACTTTTTGGACTCTGGAAAAAAAAATAGAACTTGTATATATGTAAATAGTATAAATATTGTAAATAGCTGAAGTAATCACAGGTGGGCCAGCATGGGGTGTATATAGTTTTTAAAATATATTAAATAAAACAAATTGCATGTATTTGAATGAGTGGAGTGGATGGAGCTGGACCGGTCAAAATTGTAAATATGTACAGATTTAAGTCTTCTGTATCTTTCAGTTTATTTGAATACTGGTTATTACTTTGTTCAGATTCTGCATTTATACAATAAAAAAGTTGCAGCTCTGGAGTATAATACAAGATGTAACTCAGGATCAGTATAAGATAAGTAATGTATGTACA
>JAODAL010009186.1:0-112572 GCA_025379985.1 Phyllomedusa bahiana
AAAAACACGAAACTGTTATTTTTCGTATGATACCGTATTTGCACCTTTCAATTCACCTATGGTGAATATAGATTGCTGTTTTAAGATTTACGTGGATGCTGCGTCAATGAACAATGCTGGGTGTGCAAAAGTCAAAAAACACGAAACTGTTATGTTTTCGTATGATACAGGGTATTTTTGCACCTTTCAATTCACCTAGGGTGAATATAGAATTGCTGTTTTAAGATTTACGTGGATGCTGCGTCAATGAACAATGCTGGGTGTGCAAAAGTCAAAAAACACGTAACTGTTATGGTTTCGTATGATACACGGTATTTTTTGCACCTTTCAATTCACCTGTGGTGAATATAGACTTGCTGTTTTAAGCTTTACGTAGATGCTGCGTCAATGAACAAACCTGGGTATGCAAAAGTCAAAAACACGTAATGTTAGTTTTGGTATAATAAAGGGTATTTTTTGCACCTTTCAATTCACCTGTGGTGAATATAGAATTGTTTTTTAAGATTTACGTGGATGCGGGCTTCAATGAACAATGCTGGGTGCGCAAAAGTAAAAAAAAACACGTAACTGTTTAGTTTTCGTATATACACGGTATTTTTGGCAACAATCAACCGGTGCTGATTACAAGATTGCGGGATTGTAATTTAACTGCAAGGTGGATATATCAACAGTCAAGGTGTAATGGTAAAATTAAATGAACACATATCTGAAATGTATACTGATAAATAAAAGTGGAGTTTTGCACCTAACAAAGAGACCTGCGGGTTACTAGAAATGATGTGCCCTCCAAATTTAAAAGTTCAGGCTGCCCAATATCCGGGAAATATTTCAATAGCAAACTGTTAATAATAAAGATATTCCACTACAATGTCACACAAGTTTGGTGAACTTTATCCAGTGTCTTTATAGATAGAGCTTGTCTGTGTTCGCCCGCGGGGCCCCCTCCTGCTCCTCCCGCCTTGAATTTACAGCGGTAGATGCTGCTTTAAAATTCTCTAGCTAACTACAAAAAATCTTCAAATCTCTTATATAACAAAATTGGAAGGATCACAGCTAATAGTAGAGGTTCTCTGTGCAGAAATAGACTAATTTTCGCTGAGCTGTTTGGCCACAGGCAGAGCGCAGGTCCTATCCCTATGAGACGCTGAGAGACACTGAGGCTGAAACGGGAAACGCGTTCTAGGTAAAACAAGGTCATGTGATTTTTCCAGCCAATCGCAACCTTTAACACATCCAGTCATGAAAGTCGCTCACACATCCCACCCTGCTCTATTCTGTAATCTGATTTTGCTGGCCGCCAAAATTACAGGAAGCGCCGAAAAAGGCGCGATCTTAATAGGATGATGCTCGATTTTTACCTTAATTATCGCATGATCTGGAAATTTCGTCACCATAAAAACCTTGCCGATTTCAACTTTGTCGATAAAAATCGCTCAACACTAATTGTAATCATACAAGTTAATTATGTTTTAAAAGGCTTGTCACAAACAGTAACCCAGGGTAATCTGAATACTAAATATTTAAATATTACCACCTAATAAAGATATTAATGATCATATTAGCAAGAACTTTGATTTTCTCAATTCTCTTGTTATTATACATTGTTGTTTAAAGTAGTATTGAACATTTTCTAAAACTTACTGAAATATATATTTTATCAGTTTTAGAGATTTAGATCACTAACAACTAATTTGTTATGCTATCCCAGTACTTTACTACTGCAAGACTGGCAGTTGCTATCAGAGAAAAATGCATACCATAAAGGCAAACCTTATGGCTTCCACAGGGCCCTAGTAGATTCTATCCACTTTGCTGCTTGGTAATAAACTTGTACAGGACTAGCTCTTCTCGAAAAACTGCATATCTAGTAAATAAGTGGCTTCATAGGTGTCACAAGGATTGCTGTGGAGGTGGAGATACATATTTGGCAGCAAAAGTTAAGCATCAAATTAAGTGGTTCACGTGGTTCTTTGCCATCCTCCTCCTCCCCCTTTCTCTGTACCATGTATACAGAGAGCCTGAAAAAGGATCTTATAAATATGGGTGGTTAATCCTAGTACTGTCCTGTTAGCTACAGCAATCCACAATGAAAAAGTAATTTGTCACTTTTTCAGGTAAGTATGAACAGCAAAGAGTTGTTGCTGCTCACCAGATTCCCATATAATTCTTTCAGAAGTAGCAATCCCCATGTATATCCTTCTGATGTAAATGGAGGAAGCCCTGTAGCAACTGGGTCTTGAACTTAGACATAACCAAAAAATAAAGTTTTGTCCTCCAGCACCAAAACAGTTAAAAGATAAAAATGTATTCTTTATTTCATAACATTTAAAAAAAACGTATAGTTCCCATCCTCTGACACGTTTCAAGTGATGCTGCTCTTACTATTAGAGTGGCATCGCTCGAAACGTATCAGAGGATAGGAGCCATATACTTTTAAATGTAATGTGCTTTTAACTGTTTTGGTGCTGGAGGACAAAACTTTATTTTTGGATACATCTAAGTATGAACATGTGTCAGTATCAAAAGCTAAGAAAACCACCAAAGGTATCACTTCCTTGCTGATCAAAATTCCCATGTGACGTCGTCAGTCAGATTCTCAATGTGATAGAAAGAGGTACTACAATGTAAAACTTAGGGCGCCATGTATGAAGCTCGCCACGTCGGGGCGCACCTTTCCGCCGGTTTGCCGGCGAAATCTGCGCCTGATTTATGTCGGCGCTGGGGCGCGCTCATACATTCCATGTAAAGTCCGCCGCGCCTTGCCAGTGTTTGAGGCGCAGTGCGGGACTTAGGCGCAGTGCGGGGCTGCACCTAAGATTCGCCGCCGAAGGTAGTGTATGGATACATGCGGGCAAAAGTCCGCTGCGCCTCGCCAGTGTGTGGGGCGCAGTGCGGGGACTGAGGCGCAGTGCGGTCCTGCGCCGAAGATTCGCCGTCTGAGGAGGTGCGCTCGTACATGCGGGGAAAAGTTCCCTGCACCTCGCCAGTGTGTGGGGCACAGTGCGGGGACATGGACGCAGTGCGGGAATGCGCCGAAAATCTGTTCCGATGAAAGACAGGCTGGAAAACAGCGAGAAATTATTCCACATGTCGGTGCGGAGTATGAATCAAAAATCGCATTTATAAAGGCGTTCAACATTCTCAGAAAAAGAGCTGAAACCTAAAAAATAAAAAATACATAAAACAAAATCACTTTCCAATATTCTAATTCAAGAATTAGAATATTGGAAATTGCCAGGAAATACAGTAATTCAAATTCTGAAAGCTATTTTCATTGGTCGGCACAAACGGGCCACTCAGAATAGGAGCGACAGTGAACCATTAAAACCTATGGAGACCTATTGACCAATCAGAATCAAAGGCGGGACAGTGCAAAATACAGTAAAAATGCAGAAAAGAGCTGATTGGCTGAGCTAGCGGGGGCTTGGCTAGCTCGGCCAATCAGAAAAGGAGCGACAGAGACCCATTAAAACCTATGGAGAACTATTGACCAATCAGAATCAAAGGCGGGACAGTTCAAAATACAGTATAAATGCAGAATAGAGCTGATTGGCTGAGCTAGCAGGGGCTTGGCTATCCCAGCCAATCAGAGCGCGAGCTACTTCTCCCATTGTAGTCTATGGAGAGATCGGCGCCATGCATTCTCGGCTCTCAGCGCCGTGCGGCATGGAGTATGAATAAAAAAATCATTTTTATTAAGTGTCAAATATTCTCTGAAAAATAGCTGAAACCTTCTATAAACATACATTAATAAAATCCCGAACAACGCATTTGTCGCCGAGACCGGCGCTACATAGGGAATTGGGTTATAGAGAATTGCCGGGAAATACAGTAATTTAAATTGTTTAAGCGCTTCTCTTTGGTCGTCAGAAGCCAGAAAATCAGAATAGGAGCGACAAACACCCATTATATCCTATAGAGATGTTTTGTCCAATCAGAATAGGAGCGACATTGTCCCATTATAACCTATGGAGAAATATAGACCAATCAAAATCAAAGGCGGGACAGTTCAAAATACAGAAAAAAGACAGAAAAGAACTGATTGGCTGAGCTAGCGGGGACTTGGCTATCCCAGCCAATCAGAGCGCGAGTAACTTCTCCCATTGTAGTCTATGGAGAGATCGGCGCAATGGAATCTCGGCGCTCAGCGCCGTGCGGCATGGACTATGAATAAAAAAATCATTTTTATTAAGTGTAAAATATTATCAGATAAAGCGCTGAAACCTTCTTTAAAAAATAAATCTGTTAAATCCCGAACAACGCGTTTGTCGCCGAGACTGGCGCTACATAGGGAATTGCAATAGAGAGAATCGCCGGGAAATACAGTAATTCAAATTGGTAAGCTCTTCTGATTGGTCGGCATAAACCAGCCAATCAGAATAGGAGCGACAGTGGCCCATTATATCCTATGGAGGAGAATTGACCAATCAGAATAGGGGCGACAGGAACCCATTATAACCTATGGAGAAAAATTGACCAATCATATTCAAAGGCGGGACAGTTCAAAATACAGTAAAAAGGCAGAAACGAGCTGATTGGTTGAAGTGGCGGGGGCTCGTCTAGCTTAGGCAATCAGTGCGCGAGCTACTTTTTCATAGAGTTCTATGGGGAAAAGAAATTCCGAGCGAGCTCTGTGATTGGCTAAGTTAAAAGAGGCGCGGTAATTTGGACCAATGGGAGAGCGAGCGACGCTCCTATGGGTTTTCTAATGCAATCTGAAATAAAACTGTACATGGCCAAAATCAAATGATAAGACTACAGAAGTTGTCCCGATGTGTATATAAAATGAATAATAATATGGGGGTAACGAAAAAAAAATATTACATCAATAAAATCATGTTTATTTCTTTATTTTCGTTGCACCCATACTATTGATCCTTGGATAACGAAAATAAAGAAATAAACCTGATTTTATTGAATTAATATATTTGTTTTCGTTACCCCCATATTATCATTCGTTTTATATACACATCGGGACCACTTCTGTAGTCTTATAATTTGATTTCGGCCATGTACAGTTTTATTTCAAATTGCATTAGAAAACCCTTAGGAGCGTCGCTCGCTCTCCCATTGGTCCAAATAACTGCGCCTCTTTTAACTTAGCTAATCACAGAGCTCGCTCGGAATTTCTTTTCCCCATAGAACTCTATGAGAAAGTAGCTCGCGCTCTGATTGGCTAAGCTGGACGAGCCCCCGCCGCTTCAACCAATCAGCTCGTTTCTGCCTTTTTACTGTATTCTGAACTGTCCCGCCTTTGAATATGATTGGTCATTTTTTCTCCATAGGTTATAATGGGTCCCTGTCGCTCCTATTCTGATTGGTCAATTCTCCTCCATAGGATCCAATGGGCCACTGTCGCTCCTATTCTGATTGGCTGGTTTATGCCAACCAATCAGAAGAGCTTAAACAATTTGAATTACTGTATTTCCCGGCGATTCTCTCTATTGCAATTCCCTATGTAGCGCCGGTCTCGGCGACAAACGCGTAGTTCGGGATTTAACTGATTTATTTTTAGAGAAGGTTTCAGCGCTTTCTCTGATAATGTTTTACACTTAATAAAAATGATTTTTTTATTAATACTTCATGCCCCATGGCGCTGAGCACCGATATTTCAGTGCGCCAATCTCTTCATAGACTACAATGGGAGAAGTAGCTCGCGCTCTGATTGGCTGGGATAAGCAAGCTCAGCCAATCAGCTCTTTTCTGCATTTTGACTGTATTTTGAACTGTCCTGCCTTTGATTTTGATTGGTCCAAACTTCTCTATAGGATTTAATGGGTCTTTGTCGCTCCTATTCTGATTTGTCAATTCTCCTCCATAGCTTATAATGGGTCTTTGTCGCTCCTATTCTGATTTGTCAATTCTCCTCCATAGCTTATAATGGGTCTTTGTCGCTCCTATTCTGATTGGCTGGTTTATGCCGACCAATCAGAAAAGCTTAAACAATTTGAATTACTGTATTTCCCGGCAATTCTCTCTATTGCAATTCCCTATGTAGCGCCGGTCTCAGCGACAAACGCGTTGTTCGGGATTTAACTGATTTATTTTTAGAGAAGGTTTCAGCGCTTTCTCTGATACTGTTTTACACTTAATAAAAATTTTTTTTTTATTAATACTTCATGCCGCACGGCGCTGAGCGCCGAGATTTCAGTGCGCCGATCTCTCCATAGACTACAATGGGAGAAGTAGCTCGCGCTCTGATTGGCTGGGATAGCCAAGGCCCCGCTAGCTCAGCCAATCAGCTCTTTTCTGTATTTTTACTGTATTTTGAACTGTCCCGCCTTTGATTTTGATTGGTTGAAACTTCTCCATAGGCTATAATGGGTCCCTGTTGCTCCTATTCTGATTGGCCGAGATAGCGAAGGCCCCGCTAGCTCAGCCAATCAGCTCTTTTCTGTATTTTTACTGTATTTTGAACTGTCCCGCCTTTGATTTTGATTGGTTGAAACTTCTCCATAGGCTATAATGGGTCCTGTTGCTCCTATTCTGATTGGCCGAGATAGCCAAGCCCCCGCTAGCTCAGCCAATCAGCTCTTTTCTGCATTTTTACTGTATTTTGAACTGTCCCGCCTTTGATTCTGATTGGTCAATAGTTCTCCATAGGTTTTAATGGTTCACTGTCGCTCCTATTCTGATAGGCTGGTTTATGCCGACTAATGAGAATAGCTTTCAGAATCTGAATTACTGTATTTCCCGGCAATTTCCAAGATCCGAATTCTTGATATTGCGCCGTTCTAGATTTTTGGAAAGTGATTTTTTTTTTACTATTTTTTATTTTTGAGGTTGAGCTCTTTTCTGACAATGTTTTCCGCCTTTATAAAGGCGATTTTTTCGACATCATACTCCTGCTGCCCGGAGCGGAGCGCCGAGATTTCTGTCGTGATCTTCTATCTGCTTCCTCGCATGTTCCGTTCTTGCTTCACTTCACCTCTGCCGGAGCATTTAGACCAAAATAAACTAGGTCTGCCTGTCGGAGCTGCCAAGCGCTGCATTGCACCGCGCTTTGGTGAGCCGCCATCGTACATGCCTCTGAGTTTTCGAGCGCACCGCGTCCCGCCCCAGAACGCCTACACCGCGCCCACACCGCGCCCATTGCCCGCCCCTTCATGCGGGGCGCAGCTGAAAGTGGCGAACGCTGCGCCTAACACCGCATCCCTGCGTCCGACAGGGGGATTCGGGCCGGGAGGCGCAGTATACGCCAGAAAACGGGCGAAAAGCCCATTCATACATGTCGCCCTTAAAGTCTATATTACCTGAATACATATTCCAAGCAAATACACTTATTTATTTTTATCTACTACAAATTTCTTATCCTTTGTGGATCATTGCGGCTACTGGAGAAGTATTGGGATAAACCACACAATTAGAAGGGATACTGTTTGAGGTTCTCCATACGTGTACTACTACTGCCTACTATCATATTGATGGGAATTGGGTGAGACTGCTGAGCCCCGGATCATCATCGTAAGTGCTTTTTAAGTTGTGCTTCAAGTTGAACTATTCCCAAAGGTGAGTTCAATATCTTTAATATTAGTGTGTCATGACTCTTCCATTTAGCCTATTGCACTAGAAGTGCTTCCAGTTTTCTTTTTTTGTCCTTTTATCCCTCACACATGGAAGCAGTGATATTATGTGAACCATTCCATGTATGCCACTGATCTAGAAAACTACTGTGCAGACCTGTGTATATAGCTTTTTAAGTATTTTGATTTAAGATTTCATGAAGTAAATTATATTTTATTTTTTTAATCACTCGTAGGTATATCCCAAGCAAAATAATGAAATGCTAAAATAAGCAGTGCCCTCAAACACTACCTAAGCTTCATGTCACGGCTCATGTCGCAGCTGGTACCTGCAGACACACCTGTGTGCCAACTCACTACTCCTGACATCCTGCTTTCCCCATTTGCAAGATTTCTGCTGCTGGTGTCTTCTCTAGGATGTGCATGCACACACTCCACCCTGATTTAAAAGGCCAGTGTGGACCACTCAGCTTTCCCAGAGCCAATGCTGTGGGATCTGTTCATGTATAAGCACTCCTCCCCCCCACTCCTCGGTGTTTTTTGGGTGTTAACCTGCTAGTGGCTTGTCTTCCTGCTTGTGATTCTGGATATTAACCTTATCTTTCCTGTGCCTGAACTCTGCCTGAACTGACCCTGTTTCTGTGACTTTAACTATGATTGCTTGCTGCCTGCCCTGGTTTTTTCGCTAGTGAACTGACTACGCCTCTGCTTTGCCCTCCAGTCCCATGCTTACAAAGCAGCCTTTACCATGGGTGACCTCATTAGTGTTAGCAACCTGGGAGTTCCCTTGCGGTTGAGTCCAAGCCCCCTTATAGGGTCTAGGGTAAGGATAAGGGGCTTCTCAGGCTATGTCCACACTGCACATGATTACGATCGTATCTCCGGCGCTTTTCGTTTTTTAAAAGCGCCGGAGATACGATCGTCAGTGTGGTGCCATAGACGGCAATAGAAAAGACGAGTTGCTGTCTACGCAGCCCGTCTTTTCTCTGCCCGTCTTTCGGCAGCGGCATATTATACAACATGTTGTATAATACGCCGGTGCTTCTCGTCTTCTTGACGTCTTCCCATACAGTGCCATTGTATGGGGGGCGTCGGGAAAACGAGAAGCGCCCGCGGCTTTTGCACAAAGCGTGACAAAAGCCGCGGTCCTGCATCAGAGAAAGAACGGCCGCTTTAAGGGCTGTTTTTTCTCTGATGCAGTGTAGACATAGCCTCAGACTCTGCTCCTCAGCAAAGCCTTATGCCAAAACTCACGGGTGACATAGAGAATCCACACCTGTAAGTGACACTTTATTGCTTATTTTTGCTATTATTCCCAGAGATCCTCTCTTACTATCTTTGGTCATGCCTTATTGCCTTAAGCACTGGACAAAGGGCCACATGTATGAAAACATGTATGAAAACTTACTTTGTTGCCCAATAGTGCACCTATTATTTCATACAGTGCTCTGGAAAAATGAGAGGGGCGCTCTGATTGGTTGCTATGGGCAACAAAGTGAATTTTAGGCCTGGACAATTTTCATACATGTGGCCCAAAATGTCTTCATTTCCTCGCATCTAGTCCCCTTTTTATCTTTTTTATGTAGTATGACTGAAGTTGCAGGCCTTAATTAGAGTGAAAAAACATCGTCTTTTTCATTGCATTCCAAGAAGGAACACAATGACAATGTGTGAGTGCTGAGATCATTATTACATTTAAGCATTTTGCACAAGGTTGTCTAGGGTTAGAAACAGCATGACAAGTAACCCGACCCACCAAGCGACTGAGTATAGCAGTTATAACCTCCAGCATGAACAAGGTTTAAAATTTGTGAAAAAAAGGGCTCAAACAGCAAATAAATGCAGTAATTTTAAACCTTTAGGACAATACCACAGGATTTGTTTTCATTTTTTTGTTGGTAAACAACCGTTTTAACGTTCCATCAATATAGCTGTATAAGGACTAATTTAGATATGAGAGGAGCTTATTAATTAAAACTAATTGATTAATTTTTTGCAGGAGGTGGAAAAGCAATTCTGCAACTTTTTTTGTATTTTAAAATTTCTCTGCTCACCATAAATTATAAACCATGTGAAGCATAAATAATATGCTGCCTTAATTCTGCATGTTAGTGTAATTGTGGCAACATTGAATATGTACCATTTTTCTCTTGTTTACTATCTTTGCGCACCAAAAATATGGGAAAAAGATTGTATTTATGTTCAGTCAGAATTTTGCTTTATTTTTTTATCGATGTGGTGGAAATTATAATTTCACACTATATGTGTTTTATGTTTCAAAAAGTCTTTTTAGATTTTAATATATAAAAAAAATAATTTTCATGAGCTGGTACACAGGGTAAAGAAACAGATAGTAGATGACTGGCAAGAATATATATCTAGAACAACAGAGGAAAAGTTACACCAGTTACATCATTAAAATTAAGTTTCCCCATAAACTTTCACCCAGTTTTTTTTAGACTTTAGAAACTGCGAGCAGGTGGACACATAGGGTGACATGCATGAAATTTGGCATGTGAACGGCAAATTTCATGCGCCCAATAACGGCATAGAATGCGCCTGACTTTTGAATCATAAATCAGGTGCATTCTAGCACTCAGGTAACAGTTTGGGATCAGGTATACCACGTTGAAAGTAGTATACCTGCTCCAACTGTAATACTCCCAGAAATACCGTAGCGAAGCTATAAACCTATAGCTCCGCTACGGTTCTAGTGCGCCCCACCTCCTTCATGCCCCCCGAGATTGGGCGCATTACAAAGTGCCGCAGGCGCTATGTAATGCACCCTGGAGTTTCGTGCGGGAGATTTGAAAATGTATGAACGTGGCTGTCCCTGATATCGGGCTGAAAAGACAGCAGATATCTGGCGCAGCCATACTGATTTCTAAATGAGCTAGCTGTGAAGCTTCCTTAAACCTTGAATATACATATAATGTGACAGACCAACCTTAGGTGGCGTACAGCAGGAGACCTGCTGTCGATGTGCCACCGAAAACCTGGTTTCAGTGGAGGAAGGCAACCATTTACTGTCAGTAACCATAGATTACTGACATTTGTAGCTAGTATGGCTGCTATGCGGCTACTGATGGGTTGCCTTTCCCAGGACGGTCACAGTGTTGGGTGGATGGCCGTCCCAACGTTCCAGGATGGGATTTTGGTAGGTCTCTGGGGACCTATTAAAGGCCTCCTACTACAGGTAATCAGGGAGCGTGATTGCTATCTGGCAGTATGGAGCAACAGAGCTGAGGAGAGGCTCTGGCCCCCAAGAGGCTAAGGGAGGCCTGTACAGTATAGTGGACTGTGGCTGTGGTGCTTGGCAATAGTCCTTGACTACTAGTAGAGAGGGTCTCTATTTATGTAAAGTTAGCGGCCAGATGGCAGAGGTTTTGATTTGTGCTGTAATTGAATGCTATAAACCTGTGTCAAAATAAAAGGCTGAGGCTGAAAAGAAGATACCTTTGTCTGAGTGCCATTCTGTGAGTACATCGTCACTATATATTATATATAAATATTATATATTTATATATATATATAATATATATATATATATATCTAATATATATATAATATAAATAAAATATATATATATATATATATATATATATATTATGGAAGGCATCACAACTATGAATTAACACATGTGGAATTATATACTTATCAAAAAAGTGTGAAACAACTGACAATATGTCTTATATTCTAAGTTCTTCAAAGTAGCCACCTTTTTCTTTTATTACTGCTTTGCACACTCTTTGCATTCTCTTGATGAGCTTCAAGAGGTAGTCACCTGAAATGGTCTTCCAACAGTCTTAAAAGAGTTCCCAGAGATGCTTAGCACTTGTTGGCCCTTTTGCCTTCACTCTGCGGTCCAGCTCACCCCAAACCATCTCGACTGGGTTCAGATCTGGTGACTGTGGAGGCCAGGTCGTCTGGCGTAGCAACCCATCACTCTCCTTCTTGGTCAAATAGTCCTTACACAGTCTGGAGGTGTGTTTGGGGTCATTGTCCTGTTGAATAATGAATTTAGAAATCACTATGGCTGCGCCAGATATCTGCTGTCTTTTCAGCCCCATATCAGGGACAGCCACGTTCATACATTTTCAAATCTCCCGCATGAAACTCCAGGGTGCATTACATAGCGCCTGCGGCACTTTGTAATGCACCCAAAGTGAAAGCCGAAGTGCCAAACTTGGTGCAGAGGGAACAGACAGAGGTATAGACAGGTGTAGTCGGGTCACAAGCAAAGAGATCAGGGCAGGCAGTAGATATGAGTAGTCAGAAGTCCAATAGCAGGAGGTCAAAACCAGGTCAAAAACAGGAAAGCAGCACATGGATAACAAAGCACAATACTGAGTGGAGGAAGTTCCTTATAAAGTGGCAGGTGGCCAGCCAATAGACATCACAGAATGTGGTGGCCCTTTTAACCTTAGAGAGCTGGCACACGCGTGCCCTGGGGAAGGAGTAAACGTTCGCTGGTCACAGGCAGCAGACAGGAGCGGAGAAGGAGTGAGGAGAGTTGAGTATCTGCCAGCAGGGCAGCACACATCGTGACACATGGATGTGGTCTTCTCTGACTGGATTCATTTACTTATCCAATCACCTCCTTTGTTGCTATGAATTACCTCTACTTATTTGCCTCACACTTAAAAAAATAAATAAATAAGGCTTGTGTGGTGATGTCGGTTCCTGTCTTCCCATAAAGAAATATGGTAAACAACTTGATTAGCGAGCACTAGTGCATTTCTCAGAGTAGATAGATGACAGGACGTGCCACACACTTAGAGTTCCTGCCTGGGCAGCATCAGGAAGAGTCCCTTAAGGGTATGTTCACACATCTTATTTTGGAGCGCATTTTGCCACGTTTTTTGCAGCGTACTGCCCTTAATACGTGGAGAAATGCGCCCCATAATTACAGTAATCCGTAGAGAACTATGCATTCCGCCTCCTCTCCCTTCTCGTACAATACTATTGCATTCTATGCGCGAGAAGATAAGTGACATGTCAATTACTTGCGGCAATTATGCACCGTGAGTAATGCATGTCTATGGCGCCCCCCCCCTCGGGAGTACACACCCGAAACACACAATGTACTGCGGCATACATCGTGTGAACATACCCTTAGGAGGTAGCGTATAGGGAGGAAAAAGCTGAGTGTTGGAAAACATATTGCAATACAGTCAGGAAATTTCTGTATTGGACTGCACCCTAAAAATCAGGCTCTACCCCACATCCAAGCAGTACTCCATTCTTGTAGAACTACTATTCTCAGCCAGCCATGCTGTTTTTTATTCCCATAGGAGCTGCAGTGCAGAGCCATACATTCCATTTGTATTTTACTGCAAGTGCATGTGGTTGTGAAACGCTGTGGATTTTTGCACCGTATTTGTATGTGGAAAATATTATAGACTGAACCGCACTAAAATCAGCAACACCAGCTCAGCTCGGTTATCTCTTTTCCCCTGTACATGATATTTAGAGATTCCCTGGTGACTGGTATAGTACCAGGAGACTGGAGCAAGGCAAATGTAGTTCCCATCTTCAAAAAAAAGGCTTCAAGTCTTGCCCAGGTAATTATAGACCAGTAAGTTTAACATCTGTTGTGGGAAAAATGTTTGAGGGGCTCATAAGGGACTAGATACAGGAGCATGTGGACAAAAACAATATTATTAGTGATTGCCAGCATGGATTTACTAAAAACAGAAGCTGTCAGACCAATCTATTCTGTTTTTATGAAGCGGTGAGTAGAAGTCTGGATAGCGGGGCAGCTGTGGATATTGTGTTTTTAGACTTTGCAAAGGCATTTGACACTGTCCCTCATAAGCGTTTGTTAGGTAAATTAAAAACCATTGGGTTAGAGATAACAGTGTGTAATTGGATTAAAAACTGGCTGTTGGATCATACTCAGAGAGTGGTGGTAAATACTCTGAGTGGTCCCCGGTTGTGAGTGGTGTGCCGCAGGGCTCAGTATTGGGTCCTCTTTTATTTAATGTATTTATTAACGATATAGTTAAAGGGATCAATATCGCGGTTTCGATTTTTGCAGATGACACCAAGCTATGCAGGGTAGTGCAATCTATGGAAGATACTCATAAATTGCAAGCAGACCTGGACACACTGAGTACTTGGGCATCAACTTGGCAAATGGGGTTCAATGTGGATAAATGTAAGGTTCTGCATCTGGGTAGAAATAATCTACAGGCATCATATGTCCTAGGGGGAGAAAAACTTGGAGTATTGCTTGTTGAGAAAGATCTAGGCGTTCTTGTAGATCATAGACTACAGAACAGCATGCAATGTCAATCAGCCTCTAGGGCAAGTAAAATATTGACGTGTATTAAAAGAGGCATGGACTTGCGGGGCAAGGATGTAATTCTACCGCTGTACAAAGCATTGGTGTGACCTCACTTAGAATATGCTGTTCAGTTCTGGGCCCCAGTTTATAGAAGAGATGTAATGGAGCTAGAGAGAGTACAAAGACAAGCAACCAAACTTATAAGGGGAATGGAGAATCTTAGTTATGAGGAGAGGTTAGTAGAATTTAATTTATCTAGTCTTGAGAAAATACGGCCTCGGGGGGACAGGATTAATTTATATAAATATATAAATGGTCCCTACAAAAAGTATGGGGAAAAATTATTTCAAGCGAAGCCCCCTCAAAAGACAAGGGGACATTCCCAATCTCCAGAGGAGAAGGGTGTTCTTCACTGTAAGAACTGTGAATCTGGGGAATAGCCTGCCTGAGGAGCTGGTCAAAGCAGGAACTGTAGAGAGTTTCAAGAAAGGCTTAGATACCTACCTGGAACTAAAGAATATTAATGCATACGTAGCGATGTAAAATTCTGGATCCTGGCTGGTGGAGGCTCTGGGGTCAGAGATAGGGTTTCCACTGGAGCACATTGGTTCTGGCCTTGTGGGTTTCAGGGCATTAACAAGTGGTGAGGCTGGGCTTAATGTCCTTGTCTCTCTCCCTGTACCCACATTTTCCCCACCCTTGGTTGACCTTGATGGACACGTGTCTTTTTTCAACTGTACTAACTATGAAACTATGTAACAAATTTGTATCAAAATCTGTACAATTTGGAACAGATTTGTCACTGCAGATAACATAAATGCTGCAGACTTCCCCATTGCAGTCAATAGGCAGCAATCCCTTAGAGTTTAAACAGTAAAATGCAGGCACTATTATATATGTATACAGTGGGTACGGAAAGTATTCACACACCTTTACATTTATCACTCTTTGTTTCATTTCAGCCATTTGATAAGATCAAAAAAAGTTCATTTTTTTGCTGAATAATGTACACTCTGCACCCAATCTTGAAAGAAAAAAATTGATATTTTAGTTATTTTTGCAGATTTTTTAAACAAGAAAAACTGAACTATCACATGGTCATCAGTTTTCAGACCCTTTGCTGTGACATATTTAACTCACATGCTGTCCATTTTCTTCTGATCCTCCTTGAAATGGTTCTACTCCAACTGTGTTTAATTAAACTGATTGGACTTAATTAGGAAAGGCACCAACCTGTCTATACAATACCTCACAGCTCACAGTGCATGTCAGAGCACATGATGTCTAAAGAACTGCCCAAGGAACTCAGAGACAGAATTCTGGCAATTGCTACCACCATGTTTCACTGTTGGGATTGTATTAGGCAGGAAATGATTTTCGGGATTTGTTTTCTCATTTTGTCTCTCATAGTTGAGGTCTACCTATGATGTCAATTACAGGCCTCTCTCATCTTTTTAAATGAGAGAATGTGCACAATTGGTGTCTGACTAAATACTTTTTTCCCCCCATCAGTCAAAGTGTTTTGTACCTCGGACAGTCATCTGCATTGTCAACCCCCAGATTTTGCCCTGTTCAAGACGTAGGGTACATTATTTCAAAGAGTCCTATGTGCCCTGGCAGCCAAAAAGCACCAAAGCAGTGAACTGCTCTCCCTCCACGTCAGTCCAACGGTCCATTTCCACCTCCTTGATGGACCTATCCCCCCACAAAGGCACCTGTGGCTAGTAAAGTGCTTCCGAGACTTCATCTGAGGAACTCATGTGGGGCAATAGGTCTGCTCAGGGATATGAAACTTGACCTCTGGGACTTCTCTAGCAGAAGTCCTAGCATATTACTTCTTCCAAGGTTTCTTTAATCACCTCTCTCCTCTCCTTCCTCAGACTTCTGCCAGATGTCTTTTGCACAGCCTGTTCATTACCCACCCCCCATTCCCCATTAGAGTGCCTGTGAGTACCAGCATATTTTCTCCTTATCTTGTCTCCACAATATTTGGCGGCAGTGTTTTCCTTACTCTTAGGCAGGACTTAATGACAGGCTCCCTCTGTGGCATCCTCCTCATGACATTTGCATACTCTGATTCATGGAGAAGCACATAGCAGACGTTAATGTCTGCTGCTTCACCAATCAATGCACTACTGCTTTCTATTACAAGGGAGGGGGAGAAGTGTTGCAAGACTCTGTTCCTCTCTCCCTGCCTACTGGTGCACGGAAGATGTAACCATTCCCGCCAACCTAAAAAAGGCCAGTTTTACTATAAAGTCTGGCGGAGGCAGAGAAGGGGAGGTTAAAAAGTGTTTGTTTTTTTTATATTTACTGTGAATGCCGCCTCCCAGGGCACTGGACCTCCAGTGTCTAGTGACAAATACGTCCCCAGGGATATGTGTGCAGACAGCGTATCACACACCTTATATACCTACCAAGTCAGCTCATGACACGTGGCTATCTTAATATTAACGTCAGAAGTAGGTGGTGTTTATAATAATGTGATTTGATGGTGTATACAGATTTTAATGTAAAGATTTAAGTTTTATATACCAAAGGCATGTAAAGTCATTAGTGCTGTACAATTAAATCTATTTAGATCAAGATTGGTCTACTAATTAATCAGGTTAGGAGAGCAAATCTTCTTCAAAAAAACTGTATCAAAGATTATGAAAGAATATTGTTGTCATCAAGTAAATAGGGCATTAAATAATTAAAATTCTAAATACATATAGTATATGGTGATGTTAATGCTTTTTCTAAAAATAAAACAATAAAATATCAGAACCCTTTGACATCTTGCAGAAGCTATCTAAATCTAAGCCTGGAAGGTGTAACCTCTGTGTCAAAGGATTATAACACCATACTAACCATGGGGTACATCACTATCCTTGACTGAATTTTCATTGGCTGCATTACATTATATGTCCATGTGTTCTACCGTATAGTTTGATGTGATCCAATTTGTCTCTCCTTGAGAAAATCTGTCACTATTAATCTGTTACATGTTTTTCTCAAGGGTATCCATAAAACTAAACAAGGAATAGACCCTTTCTATGCATCTATGTATAAATCTATCTGTATTCTATTGCACTTTTACATCAGTATAAGCCAGATAAAATTTAGAAGCAATAAAATAGTGTTTTTGAGAGTATTTATGAAAATCCATTAATTAAAGCCATTTTCATTATGTTAGCATTCTAGGCAACACATTGCTGCCATTCCTATTTGTTTTAGGGCAACTTGATATTATCTATAGCTGTCAGATGGATTTTCAGACAAAGTTAAAGAGAACAATTTTTTGACATATAGAAGAATAACCCTAGTGCAAATTGTTCAGTTGATTTTTTTTTAATACTTCTTGCATTTTCATATATTAAACCTGTTGCTTTCATAGTCTTCAAGCAAGTAGTGAATGTAGAAACAGTGAAGACAACTTCAGAAGGCTGATAACCTAAAGTAGCACATTCCAATCACACGTGGATTGGCATATGACAAAAGCAAAAAAGAACTTGCTGATATTTTTCCGCAGGAAAATAGGAAATGTCACCTGGTAATGACCTTTATTAAAAAAAAAAAAAAAAAAAAAAAAAAAACAAGTATTACTTTCTTCTTTATTTATAATCTTGACCTTTTCGGAGGTAATTTATGTTCTGTAAAACAATACTCTCCAGTTTTGTTGGTTCACGATAATCATAAAGTAAGACATAACGTATCTGTTGTTAATATATAAATCTATTTGCAAAAAGACAACTACTATCTCAAACGACTTTTCTCAACTGGATGCAGGAGTAGATATATGGGGCCTCATGTATGAAAACTGGGTATAAGACTTCCTTTGTTGGCCATAGCAACCAATCAGGGCTCCCATTTCATTTCATATAGTACTCTGAAAAAATGAAACGGGAGCTCTGATTGTTTGCTTTGGGCTACAAAGAAAGTTTTAGACCTAGACAGTTTTCATACAAGTCCCCCACTGTATCCGTGGCACAACTTATGCGGCTGCACATGTGCCAAAGAATTAAGGGGGCCCACAGCTTTCTTAAATGCAACTTTCTAATTAGATTACACATAAGGGCCTAGCTCTAATAAATTTCATAGCTCACACATACTGGTCATCTTTGTTGTAGAATCCTCAGGAAATGCTCCATGATGAGTTATTGGACATCTAAAAGTCTAAATACTGTTCTTGCACAGGGGTCCTCTAACTCCTGAGAGAGGCAAAGGGATCCTACTCTCCAGAACATCCTTGGCAAAGTCACAATTGCATGCAGTTTGGGCAGAGGGTGTCGTGTGATGTCACAGCTCTTTACATTAATAGACCTTTGTTTGACTAGATTGAGTATGCTGTGGAGAAAAGCGTGGTGATTAGTGACGAGTGATTGTGTCAACTATCGTTATCGATTTGATAGTCGATATCGACAATTATCAAGACGATTTCCGATAGCAGATTATCGCCGATGACCATTAAAGTCTATGGGAGAGGAACAGCACCTTCATTCTTAAACCCAAACAAGGGTGGAGAAGCTGGAATTAACATCCACAACAGTAAACTGGATATGTGTTACATCTTAGGCAACACAAATAGGCAACAAGAGTCACAGAAAAAAACTCACAGACTATTCACTATCCCTGTCTTTTGCCACAGCATGACCCTTAAACCTGCATGACCCACAAATTAAAAAGTTCCAGAAGGCAGTATTATTTGAACCATCATTTTACTTGAACTGGACATTGATTATCCCTGTCCTGGGCTACAGCATGAGCCCCAAACCTGCATGACTCCCAGATTAAAAAAGTGCCGGAAAAAGGAGTCTTTGAACCACCATTTTAGTTGAACTGGACATTGACTAAGCCTGTCTTGGACCGCAGCATGACCCTCAAACCTGCATGACCCACAGATTAAAAAGTGCCGGAAGTAAGTAGCATTCGAACCACCATTGTAGTTGAATTGGACATTGACTATACATGTCTGTACCGCAGCATGACCCTCAAACCTGCATGACCCACAGATTAAAAAGTGCCGGGAAAAGGAGTCTTTGAACCACCATTTTAGTTTAACTGGACATTGACTATGCCTGTCCTGGACCAAAGCATGAGTCCCAAACCTGCATGACTCACAGAATAAAAAATGCCAGAAGAAAGTAGTCTTTGAAGCAGTATTTTAGTGAAATGGACATTGACTAGCCATATCCTGTAACGCAGCATGACACAAAAACCCGCACAGGTGCCCTTATGGACCATCAGAAAATTTTGCAATAAGAAATAAACTATATTAAAACCAACTCTTTTTCCAATACTGCTGGGGCTAGAGGTACTTGCCATTCTACTGGTGACATTGTTCCACCGTGACATTAGAATGTGTAGCAACAAAACAGATGTCCCCAGTAGGTCAATGAGGCTTGTCTGAAAATCCTGCATTCTACTGTCAAGTGGTGTGGAGGAAATTACTGATCAAGGCGGGTGAGGCTGTAAACGTGGATCACGCAGGTTCAGCTAGCAGGGCCGGACTTACAGTGGGTGTGGTGAGAGCAAGGGCTGGCGTCCGTCATCTTTTAACACACAGGTTCAGCTAGCAGGGCTCGAGTTACAGTGGGTTCGGTGAGAGCCCAGGCTGGCGTCCGTCATCCATTAACACGGCAAAACTTCCCGGATGCCGCAGCACCGAAAACAGTTGTGCTGAAGCACAGTGCGGAAGGGAAGTGTGAGCTCAGACCTCCAGCTTTCCTCAGTACACAGTCAAGACCAGGGTAGCGCTCGAGAAATTTCTGCCTCTACAAGAGCGCTTGCCCCTCCGTATGAGTGCGGACCAATTGAGCTTTACTTGGAAATGCTAGTGGTTGACGCTCCTGTTTCACCTAGGTGCCCTTTTTCTTGGCATTCTTTTTCTCGTTTTACTCAACGTGTTGGAGGAAATTGTCTCTGTTCTTGTTGTGGCGAATGTGCTCCATACACCATGTCCTCTGAATAACCTACATCTTCCTGTACCTCCCTTGTACAATTCAGAGAAATATTTGTATCAGCTATTTTTTACATGCAATTTTTTTAGTAGTTTAATTCTAGAAAACACATTGTTAAAAATAGTATGGAATCCCACCACGTCTTTGTTCCTCTTTTATTTAGTTTTTTTATTGTATTAAATGGGTTGTTTCAGTACAGGAATTGCTAGTTATTTAAAGAGCTTGCAAAAACAAGTCATTTTGCAATATGTATCCATTAACAGTGTCCTACCTATTTGATAGCACCATGCCCCACGAAATTCAAAACATCACCCTTGAGCCACTATGGACAATTGTGAAGAACAAATGTCTGTTAGAAACCACATTTTTTACAATAAGACCTGTAGTATAGCTGTATTTCACAGCAACATGCCCCCAAAAATTCAAAACAGGACCCTTTGGCCACTCTTGACAATTGTGAAGAACAAATGTCTGGTAGAAACCAAATTTTTTAAAATAAAGCCTGTAGTATAGCTGCATTTCACAGCAGCATGACCCAAAAAATTATAAAATTGACTTCTCAGCCACTGTTAAAAATTGTGAGGGAGAAATGCCACTTAGAAGCCACATTTCTGTTCCAAAGGACCTTGATTATAGCTGTATCTCACAGCACCATGACCCCAAAACCATTGACAGTGCGAAAAATTTGAAAGTTGAAGTGAATAAATGGAATATGTTTTTTTCATGAAACTTTGCACAATTGGTATCTTTTACAGTCTCCTTACCGCAAAACCAGCAAAATGACCTTTTGGGAACTGAGAAAAAAATTGCAGTAAGAACTGATCCTATAAAAAACAATATTTTAAGTGGACCATTTCTTGTGGAAGTGGAATGTGAAGTAGACCGGCAACTAATCTGTGACCTCGGCAATTGGGGACACAACAACATCAGAGAGCCAAGCCTGATTCATTTTGATGAAAGTCAAATGATCCACATTATCTGTGGAAAGCAGGATGCGTTTGTCTGTAATGACTCCTCCACCTGTGCTGAAGGTCCGCTCAGATATGACGCTGGCTGCTGGGCAGGACAACACCTCTATGGCGTGGCAAGCGAGCTCAGGCCATTCATCCATTTTGGATAGCCAGAAGTCGATTGGGTCCGGAAGACATCCAAAAATATCGTTGTTGAGACGCAGATAGTCGTGCACCATGATCTTAAGCCGGTCGCTGTGTGTTGTATGTGTGCCCTGCATTACATGCGTTGTTGAGGTGGTAAATAAAGATTGCCAGAGGTCACACATTAGGCTTCTGCCACAATGACTGCTGCTGCTTGGCACTCTACTGCTGACGTTGTTCCACTGTGATATTAGAAGAACGTGAAGCAGACGCAACAGATGTCTCCAATTGATCAATCAGCATGGTCTCCAATTCCTGCATTTTACTCTCTATTTGGGTGAGTCGAAGGAAAGTGCTGAATTTTGCTTTGTACCGGGGATCGAGGAGGGTGCCCACCCAATGACTGTTGTTCAGTTTGATGGCCTTAATGCGAGGGTCATGTTGGAGGAAACGGAGCATCCAAGCACTCATGTGAGAGATGTAGCCTTGATTTGCCAAGCTCTGGGTCGAAGGCCACTAGCAAACTGATCTTCCTCATCTTCCTCCTCCGCCTCAAATCCGTGCTGTCACAGATCGCGCCGTGGCCCGTGCCTTGGACCATGGTCGTGTCCATGCCCCTGTGTCTGGGTCCGCTGAGGCTCCCTGTGCGGGGCTTACAGGGGCAGAGTTAGTATGCTCTGTACCTGTTCCTGTTGCTCAGCGCTACTCACCTGGTCCTGCTTCCATGTGTGTCCGTCCTCTGTGGCTTCCGTAGCGTGTGTGCAAACCCCATAGAGCGCACGCGCGCAAGTCTGCGGACATTTATAGACACAGTGCTCCTGCTTCCTGCCTGTGGCCTGTGACCTCGGCCTTCATAAGGAACTTCCTCCCTGCATTCAGGGTCAGTTCGTTGGTGTTCATCCATAGAGCTAGACCTCTGCTGCTGAAGCTCCTGCTAGGTTAACTCTCGGGTTTCCAGTGGTTCTGCTGAACGTCTGCATTATCCTGCGCTGTCCAGCGCACCTGTCTTCCCTGCTGTCTTCTGACGTGTTGACCTCCAGTTTCTTCCTGCTATCTCCTGCTGCTGAATATATTCTGTCACCTGTCTGGGACTCTGTCATCTGTTTACTGCTGCAGCATCCGTTTATCAGCCTCCAGTGTCCAGCCATCCAGCCCTGAACTTCGGCTACCCACTGCAGGTATTACCACCTCTGCCTGCGGTGGGCCCTGTGGATCCCCTGTACCAGGACGTTTCTGGCTTTGCGGTCAGAAATCGTTACACGTGCCAACCTCTTTCCAAGGCAGGAACATCGGTAACGTCGGTGTCCAGGAATACCTCATCTACTTCCACCTCCGCTTCAACACACCCCTGACATGCCTCAGATAAAGCATCCTGAGAGCAGAGGCGCCGCCTAGCAATAGCCCTGCACCCCGAACCACAACCTAAAGAAGACCAAAAAAATTGTGAAACTGTCGGGCCTTCTGGATTCGACGGAGAGAAAGGCTCCGTGTCCGCATCTGTGTCCGTCGCTGGTGGGACCTGATGTTTCAGAGTGTCCAACGATCGTTCCAGAACTAAGATCACCACAATGCTCATGTTGACAAGGGCATTGTCTGCACTGACCATTTTGGTGGCTTCTTCAAAACTGGCAAGGATGGTGCAGAGCTCTTTCACCTGCCTCCACTCTCGGTGGCTCAACACCCCGAGGTCCGCACCACTGCTTGTCAGGCCATGTGTCAATTCGTACTGCGTAATGGCATTGCGCTGCTGCCACAATCGCTGAAGCATGTGGAGGTTGGAATTCCAACGTGTTGCCACGTCAACAATGAGACGGTTGATGTGGAGACCGAGCTGACACTGCAGCGCAGCCAGGCTGGAGGAAGCAGGGTGCGAACGGCGGAAGTGTGAGCTCAGACCTCGAGCCTTCCTCAGCAGGCAGTCCAGACCCGGGTAGCGCTTTAGAAATTTCTGGACGACGAGGTTCATGACGTGTGCCAGGCAAGGGATGTGCTCCAGCCTACTGATCTTAAAGGGGTGTTATCGGTTGAACTATTCGGGCTCTTCAGCTGATTCTCTTAGATTGAATTTGAAATCCAGGGGCGAGTCTCTTCTCTCAGCAGGCGTGTCTCTCCTCCCAGGAGGCATGTCTCCCCTCACTGAAGAACTGTGACATCATCATTTTGTATGCAGCAGGGGATGCAGAAGGTTGTATGGATATAACAGCTCTGTAGCCTCCTGCATGCATCTTGTGTCTGCAGGCTTCAGGCTCCACAAGCTCCTTGCTGTGGTATATTCAGTTATACACACAGCCTGAACTGATGAGACATGTGAGGAAGCACACTGCTCTCCCTTGTCCCCATCTGTTACCAGGCAGGAGACTGTATGACTGATGCACACTGCCCCTCCCCTTGTTATCAGGCTGGAATGTGTTATATGTGTTATATGAAGAGAACAGAAGATGTAGCACTGTGTTATTTGAGGGGGATCTGTGGGTTACACAGTCAGTAATTAGTCAGATTTTTTACCTTACAGCTGGGAGAGGAGTATTGAGGCTGCAGCCCTTTGTTTCACTATCGATTTTAACAGCTCAGAGGGGAGTAAACACAGAGTGTGCAGGCAGTCAAACACTGTGCAGGGGGCGTGTCCGGGCGTTTCCTGTCTGGGGGTGTATCCCAACAGGCTGAATGAAATGTCAGCCAGCCAATCACAGTACAGGGGGCGTGTCTAGGGGTGGGAAACGTCCAGGGGGAGTGTCCCGACCAGCAACAGCAGAAATAGAACACAGATTTACAGAAAAGCTCATATCTGCTAAACCAAGTGAAAGAGGTAATGCAAACCAATTACAAAAGTGCTTATTTTTACTGTCCCCATAATCTTAGACATGACCTTTGTAGCAGGAAAACCCCTTTAAAGGCAGCCAGGTGATTTCGACTGTTATCGCACACCACCTTGCCTGGCACAAGGTTCTTGCACCTAGCCAGCGCTCGGTCTCGTTGCGAAGAGCCATCCACAGCTCCTGACCTGTGTGTTGACAGTCTCCAAGACAGATTAATTTCAAGACGGCCTGGTTTCTATGGGCACTGGATGCTACCAGTGGACCTTGGGGGAAAGAACCCTGCACCATCCCTGCAGTTTTGAAGAGCGTGCGCCGAGCCTGAGAGCCACCGTTACCACCAGAGACATCCACCCAGCTCACCCAGTGAGCTGTCACTGAGATATAGCGGCCTTGGCCGTGCTTACTAGTCCATGTATTGGTGGTGAGATGGATTTTGCCGGACACAGATGCAGACAACACGCTTGAAATTTTAGATGACACGTGGCTGGCCAGGGCAGGGACGGCTTTTCTTAAAAAAAAATGCCTGCTCGGTATCTGGTATTGAGGGCAAGCAAAGGCCATGACGTGGCGGAACCCATCTGTGTCCACCAGACGGAAAGGCAACATTTCCAAGGCCAAAAGCCTGGCAATGCCGACATTCAGGCTTTTGGCTTTGGGATGGTTTGGGTTAAAGTGTTTCTTCTGCTTCTGTATGGCGTGCAGGTCAAACTGGTGGAAGGAGAAGGGGTAGGATGGGTCTCTGGTGGTGCTGGTGGTACTCAGGCGACGGTGGAGGCTGAAGCGGAGGCTGATCCTTGATCATGACTCTGAGAGACATGGGAAGCTGAGGAACGCTTGGTCGTGGCGGAGGTGGAGGAGGTGGAGACAGAGGGTGTGACAGTGGTTGGAAGCCCGGTATCGGTGTAGCCTTTTTGGCCAAATGTTCCCTCCATTTCAGATCATGCATTCGCTGCATGTGACTAGACATGTTGGTGGTGGTTAAACACCTAAGAGTCTTCCCTCTACTGATGTGTTTACGGCAAAGGCGGCATATGACATCGCTGGGTGAATCAGAGTCTTGCTCGAAAAAGGCCCAGGCTTGATAGGTCCTTGACCTTTTTGACGGCAATAAGCGAGGAGCGGTGTTTCCGCTGATCGTGGCTGGCGGAATAATCTCAGCCGACTTGTGCGACCGCCCTCTCCCTTTTAGATGCTGGACCTGTACTGACACTACCCCATCGTCTTCCTCCTCGTTCAGTGATGAAGCGCTCGCAAGCAAATTCTGCTGAAAAGACCACGTTGGATCCGCAATGTCGTCGTCATCATCATCATCATCAACACAGGTGATTTCCTTGTCCTGACATTCTACATCCTGGAGCTGCGGGATACAAGCAACAGGCACTGCAAGACATTGCCGACCGCCCGGGATTTTTGCCGATTGACCGGCTTCCTTCTGCTCCTCTAATGGCATCAGCGACTGGGCGTCAGAGCAGACAAAATCATCCTCTTTGGCCTCTTAATCTTTTGAAATGCCTTCTGACACCAAACGCATTTTGTCAAAGAGATCTTCAGAAAATGGATCATCCACAGTGATGGGTACACGAGTTGACATTTGGGCTGCCTTTGCGTCATGTTTGACGGATGCTGACGATGATGATGATGACATTTGTGGCCGTGACTGGGAGGACGAGGAGGTAAGACTGCTGGATGCAGGTTGCATTAACCACTGAAAAATAGATTGGCGACACTGTTCGTTACTGAGATTCACAGGGCACAGACCCAGTGATGACAGGCCTGACGGTCCTGCAACCGACGATCCGCTGGCTTGCGTGTTGCCGCCAGCACTGGAAGGAGCACCTTCTTTCGTACCTCTACCTCCATGTCCTACACCTCTCTTTGCTCGTTTACCACCTGCATTTTCTCCATATTCAGAAAGATAAAAATTTAAAAAGGTATGGAAGAGTTTTTGAAAGTCTCTTATTGAAAGACGGCAAATCACAGCTATTCTTAAATCCCTCTAATTTTCTACAGCCAACTAGAATTAGCAACAGAAGTGTTTCTAGCGAGTACTTGTGAAATGCGGTCTGGTGGATAAACCGTAAGACAGAATCAACAGTGTTCTTCCTTCAGTCCCAGGGATTTACAACTGCCCAGTAGGACTAGGAATTGATATTTTTCAACAAGCTATAATACAACTGCGCTATCTGCGCCAAACTGAGATTCACCGAGCGCAATAAAACTATTCAAAAGTTACACTGATGAGAAATTGCGTTTTTTGCAGCAATGACACATGAGAACAGTTACTAGAAAATTTCTGTATCCTAATGTAAGTACAAGGTGGCTCTTTAAACAAAACTGGGCTGCACCAAAGTGAAAAACAGGTATTTACAAGTTATACGGATAAGAAAAGGTGGTTTTGCACCAATGAAATACACCAGCAGTTACTAGAAAATTTCTGTAATATTAGACACTCGTAATATTAGACACATATATGAATGTGGTTCGGCAAAACTAGGCGTATTACTGCTCGAACCAGCAGACCTAGTTCAATGTGGTCTGCCTGAGCCAGAGGAGTCGAAGTCGACCTAGGTTTGTCATTAGGGCAAAAAATGTCCCTTATTTCTCAACTTACACCAGTGCAATAATAAAAAGTAATTTCTGATAATTATCAAACTATATAAAATTAAATTAATAAAATGTAATAAAACATGTTATCATACAAAATTAATACATAATATCCCAAAAATATAAAAAAAATATCTCCTATAAAATGTATTTAAATTTAATAGAATCTAAAACTAGTTTTACATTAAATAACCCACTGATTATGTTGTTCAGATTTTAAAATTTTTAATTTATACTACATTAAATTTGAAAAAAATGTTTTGCTGCTCTCACCCTTCATTCTACATACAGCCAGGGCCATTCCTAGGCTTTGCACTCAGGGCGACATGAAGAAATCCCCCCCCCCTCCATAAAATAATGCGCCACAATGCTTCACCAGATAGTAGCCCCTGTAGCCATGTAATACCCCCTGTAACCAGACAGTAGCTCCAGCAGCCATCATAGTTGCCCTTGGCACTGTAGCCAGATGGTTGCCCCTGTAGCCATATAATACCCCCCTGTAACCAGATAGTAGGCCCAGCAGCCATGATAGTTTCCCCTGTAGCCATGATAGTTGCCCCTGTAGTCAGTTGCCAACTGTAGCCAGTTGCCCCCTGTAGCCCTGCTAGTTGCCCCCTGTAGCCCTGCTAGTTGCCCTTGGAGCCAGTTGCCCCCTGTAGCCCTGCCAGTTGTCCCCTGTAGCTAGTTGTCCCCTGTAACCAGTTTTGCCCCCTGTAGCCAGTTTTGCCCCCTGTAGCCAGTGTTGCCCCCAGGAGCCAATAGCCAGTTGTCCCCTGTAGCCAGTTTTGCCCACTGTAGCCAGTTGCCCCTGTAGCCAGTTTTGCCCCCTGTAGCCAATTTTGCCCCCTATAGCCAGTTGCCCCCTCTAGCCAGTTTTGCCCCCTGTAGCCAGTTGCTCCCTGTAGCCAGTTTTGCCCCCTGTAGCCAGTTTTCCCCACCTGTAGCCAGTTTTCCCCACCTGTAGCCAGTTTCCCCCCCTGTAGCCAGTGTCCCCCCCGCTAGCCAGTTTTAGCCTCTGTAGCCAGTTTTGCCCCCTGTAGCCAGTTTTGTCCCTTGTAGCCAGTTTCCCCCCCTGTATTTAAGGATAATAACATAAAAAAAAATGACTCACCTTTCCAGGATCCCTGCAACAGCCAGGGTCCAGGAGCTGGGATTACACTCCGCTCCCGGGGTTTTGCCCCCTATAGCCAGTTGCCCCCTCTAGCCAGTTTTGCCCCTTTAGCCAGTTGCTCCCTGTAGCCAGTTTTCCCCCCTGTAGCCAGTTTTCTCCACCTGTAGCCAGTTTTCCCCACCTGTAGCCAGTTTTCTCCCATGTAGCCAGTGTCCCCCTTGTAGCCAATGCCCCCTGTAGCCAGTTTCCACCCCTGTGGCCAGTTTCCCCCCCTGTAGCCAGTTTTCCCCTCTGTAGCCAGTTTTTGCCCCCTGTAGCCAGTTTTGTCCCTTGTAGCCAGTTTTCCCCCCTGTACTTAAGGATAATAACATTAAAAAAAAATGACTCACCTTTCCAGGATCCCTGCAACAGCCAGGGTCCAGGAGCTGGGATTACACTCCGCTCCCGGGGTCTCCTGGGATGGGAGCCGAGACTGAGCATCGCAGTGGGCGTGGTGAAAGCCGTGCACCCCCTGCGACGCTGCTGTGTATGTATCAGCGCTCACTGAGCGCACATACATACAGGGGAGGAGGCAGGAGGGGAGCGATCCGTCTTTCAATAGCATCTTGGTGTCACACTTTTTTTAAAGTTTGGTGTCTTTTTTTAATTTCCTTCTTTATTTTATTCAACATTATTGCTCTCATGTATGAAACGGTTATGGTCTAAAACTTAGTTTTTTCCCCATAGGTTTCTATGGGGAAAAAAGTGAGTTTTAGACCAAAACCATTTCATACATGTGGCCCTATGTTTTTCGTTTTAGGGATGTTTTGAGTAGAATCTGGTGAGTGTGGCCAAGCTCTACAGTTACATGGTTTTGCCTTTGTTTAATAGGGCTAACTCATAAGGTTCAAAGAATAGTTGCACTGATTGGGCTCTCAGAGAAGGAAATTCTGCAGCATCTGCATAATGTCCCAATATTCCATTGATAATAAATTCAATAACATCATAAAATCTCTCCAGAGTTAGATTCTCACAATTAAGATAGATATCAATTTTGGGGCATCCCAATTGAAGTCTCCAAATTGAATTTAATTGGCCTTTCTTGAGACTGAAAGCAACATAATCTCACGAAGAGTCTTTCTGACAGGGAAAGAAAATATTGTCCCCAGTCCTTATGAGGGCAGACCTGGGGTGTGGAAGGGTAGGTAGGAGGGTATTGATGCTCTAAATTTAACAGCTAAAAAAAGCCAGAGCTGTAACACCAGAAGTCCTCAGTGGTTATTTTATAGAGTGTAAGACTTTCTTGACACTTGAAAATCCTACATTGCTAACCTGTGGGTTCTAAATAATGTCCACTTTAGATATTGTGGGTTGCGAAAGTATTCATATCCTTTGAATAGTTTCAATTTTTTTTTATTAAACTGTGTTTTTATTGAAAATGTTTGTAATAAACATACATAAAAAGAAATCAGTATACAAAACCTCTCTTGCCAGTGTTGTATAAAGCAAATGTAAATATTAACAGCGGTGATGTAAAAAGAATTGATATTCAGCCCACCTTAGTCAATACCATGTAGGACCACCTTTAGCTGCAATAACAGCTGTAGTCTGTTTTGGCATACCAGCTTCCCAGTCCCTGGGGAAGCGAAGCCTTCCCTCAGCATGATGCTGCCACCACCATTTTTCACGGTAGGGATGTTGTGTTCAGGATTATGTGCAGTTTTGGATTTCCTTCCCACAAAGTGTTTGGTATTTAATGTTCAATTTTGGTCTTATCTGACCAGAGCACTGTCTTTCACAGTCTTGCTGTCTCCCCTGCATAGCTTTTTGTAAACTGCAAATGTGACTTCTTGCTTTCAAATATTTCTTCTTGCCATTCTTCCATAAAAGCCAAATTTGTGGAGCACACAACTAATAGTTGTTCTGTTGACAGATTCTCCCATCTGAGCTGTGGATCTCTGTAGCTTCTTCAGAGTGACTCTAGGCCTTTTCCTTGCATCTCTATTTAGTGTTCTCCTCGTCTGTTCTGTCAGATTAGGTGACCGGACATGTCTTACTACGTTAGCAGTTTTGCAACACTCTTTTTATTAACAGATGATTGACTTGTACAGTGCTCTGTGAGATTTTTAGAGCTTGGCAATTTTTTTTAAAACTATACTTGCAATACACTTAAATATATATATTTGGAATAACAGCTTAACAGAAATGTGATATATACACTCACCGGCCACTTTATTAGGTACACCATGCTAGTAACAGGTTGGACCCCCTTTTGCCTTCAGAACTGCCTCATTTCTTTGTGGCATAAAATTCCACAAGGTGTTGCAACGATGCTCAATTGGTACCAAGGGGCCCAAAGAGTGCCAAGAAAATATTCCCCACACCATGACACCACCACCACCAGCCTGAACCGTTGATACAAGGCAGGATGGATCCATGCTTTCATGTTGTTGATACCAAATTCTGACCCTACCATCCGAATGTCGCAGCAGAAATCGAGATTCATCAGACCAGGCAACGTTTTTCCAATCTTCTACTGTCCAATTTCGATGAGCTTGGGCAAATTGGAGCCTCAGTTTCCTGTTCTTAGCTGAAAGGAGTGGCACCCGGTGTGGTCTTTGCTGCTGTAGCCAATCTGCCTCAAAGTTCGCCGTACTGTGCGTTCAGAGATGCTCTTCTGCCTACCTTGGTTGTAACGGGTGGCTATTTGAGTCACTGTTGCCTTTCTATCAGCTTGAACCAGTCTGCCCATTCTCCTTTGACCTCTGGCATCAACAAGGCATTTCGCCCCCACAAGACTGCCGCTCACTGTATTTTTTTTCTTTTGCGGACCATTCTCTGAAAACCCTCGCGATGGTTGTGCGGGGAAAATCCCAGGAGATCAGCAGTTTCTGAAATACTCAGACCAGCCCTTCTGGCACCAACAACCATGCCACGTTCAAAAGGCACTCAAATCACTTTCTTCCCCATACTGATGCTTGGTTTGAAACTGCAGGAGATTGTCTTGACCATGTCTACATGCCTAAATGCACGGGAGTTGCCGCCATGTGTTTGGGCTGATTAGAAATTAAGTGTTAACGAGCAGTTGGACAGGTGTACCTAATAAAGTGGCCGGGTGAGTGTATATATATATGTATTATATATATTATATATATATATATATATATATATATATATATATATATATTATATATATATATATATATAATGTATATAATATATATATATATATATATATATATATATATATATATATATATATATATTATACAGTATATAAGGAAATAATTATTTGATCCCCTGTTAATTGTGTAAGTTCGCCCACTGACAAAGACATGAACTGTCTATAATTTTAAGGGTAGGTTAATTTTAACATTGAGTGACAGAATGTCAAGAATAATATCCATAAAATCACATTGTATAATTGATATAAATTTATTTGCATATTTGCATTTTGCTGTGAGAAATAAGTAATTGATCTCTCTGGCAAACAAGACTTAATACTTGGTGGCAAAACCCTTGTTGGCAAGCACAGAAGTCAGACATTTTTTGTAGTTGATGATGAGGTTTGCGCACATGTCAAGAGGATTTTTTGTCCACTTCTCTTTGCAGAGCATCTTTAAATCATTATTTTTTTAAGGCTGTCACTTGGAAACTCGGAGCTTCAGCTCCCTCCATAAGTTTTCTATGGGATTAAGGTCTGGAGACTGGCTGGGCCACTCCATTACCTTAAAGTGTGTCTTTTTGAGCCATTTCTTTGTTGCTTTGGCTGTATGTTTTGGGTCACTGTCTTGCTGGAAGACCGAGCCATGACCAATTTTAATGTCCTGGCGGAGGGAAGGAGTTTGTCACTCAGGATTTTACGGTACATGGCTCCATCCATTCTCCCATTGATGCACTGAAGTAGTCCTGTGCCCTTAGCAGAGAAACGCCCCCAAAACATAATGTTGCCACTTCCATATTTGACATTGGGGACGGTGTTCTTTGGGTCATAGTCAGCTTTCTCTTCCTCCAAACATGGCGAATTGAGTTAATGCCAAAGAGCTAAATTTTTGTCTCATCTGACCACAGCACCTTCTCCCAATCACTCACAGAATCATCCAGGTGTTCATTGGTAAACTTCAGATGGGCCTGCACATGTTCCTTCTTGAGCAGGGGGAACTTGCAGGCACTGTAGGATTTTAAACCATTACGGCATAACGTGTTACCAATGGTTTTCTTGATGACTGTGGTCCCAGCTTATTTTAGATCATTAACAAGTTCCCCCCATGTAGATTTAGGCTGATCTCTCACCTTCCACATGATCAAGAATATCCCATGGGGTGAGATGGTGCCCCAGATTGATGTCGATTGACAGTCATTTTGTATTTCTTCCATTTTCTTACTATTGCACCAACAGTTGTCTACTTCTCATCCAGTGTCTTACTCATGGTTTTGTAGCCCATTCCAGCTTTGTGCAGGTCTATGATCTTGTCCCTGACATCCTTAGAAAGCTCTTTGGTCTTGCCCATGTTGTAGAAGTTCGAGACTGACTGATTGAGTCTGTGGACAGGAGACTTTTGAAAAGGTGACTATTTAAGACCTGTCTTTAATGCAGGTAACGAGTTGATTAGGAGTGTCTAACTGGTCTGTAGGAGCCAGAACTGTTAATGGTTGGTAGAGGATCAAATACTTATTTCTCTCAGCAAAAATGAAAATAAATTTATATCATTTATACAATGTGATTTTCTGGATTTTATTTTGGATTTTCTATCTCTCAATGTTAAAATTAAGCTACCCTTATAATTATATTACTTTTTCAGTGCGCAAACTTACAAAATCAGCAAGGGATCAAATAATTATTTCCTTCACTGTATATATGTACACATCTGCCGGCAGTTAAGGTACCTGTCTAACTTCATCCCTTAGGTTTTCACCTGCACAGGTGAATTCCTTTCTGTTTTTTACCCTGAACATTATTTAGGGTAAGAGGCTAGGTTACATTTCCCTGACATCTCCAAATGTTTAAAGATAACCACTATAGTACCATCTTCATTGAAGGTTCCTTTATGAACCCCTGTCATATATTCCCTCAAAAAAGATGGAAAACATAGGGCAACATGCTGTATTATTATGTGCATTCAAATAAAAGGCACTATTAAGGACTCCCAGCAAATTCGATTCCGAAGTCAGTGCACCAAAAAATTAAGTGAGGCAGTAACACATGACCGCTGCAGCCAATTAGTTGCTGCTATGGTGATGTCCTGTTTAGAACAAGCAAAACGTAAAATGAAGACTAGCGGAGATCAAGAACAATGCAGTGCTGTATATGAGGTGAGAAAAGAGATGAGTGTTAGTCTTTTTGTTTTATTTAGTTTTTTTGTTTTTCTTTAATACTGTATGTATCCTAATGAATTATTTATTTTTCTTAATAACCCCTTTAAAGGCTGAGTAGTCTTTCAAAACCTTGGTTTTTTCATGTAATTGATCCAGCATCACCATTATTTTTTATTTTTTTTATTTTTTGTGTTCCTAGGACAGAACAGATTATCAACACTGTTCATGTGAATGTAGCCTAACCTGCGTAGGTCTCAATGAATTAGGAAGGTAGAGAATGTGTTTAATTTTTTTGAACCCTCCTAGCTTTGTTAGGCTATGCCTATACAGCAAAGTGAAAATGGTGTCAAAAATCCGAAGGCATTTTCATATTGCTGGACCAAACCACACCACTATTTTTTTGTTTGTGTGTGTGTGCTTTTTATGTAAAAACAGCGGACAGATTTCAGATTCCTGGCAGCCCAGTACGCTGGGGCTGCGGGAATCCAACGGCAGTCCTGAGGAATATACAACATGTTCTATATTCTGCCAGATGGTTTTCGGTTTAAGAAAACCTCAGTAAAAAATCTGTGCTGTATAGACCACAGCACAGATTTTTATTGAGGGCTACATAGTGCTGGGTACATTCGGGTTTTTAAGCAGATTCAAAATACTGAATCTGCTGAAAACAATGACCGAAACCCAGTGCTGTGTAGACATAGCCTAAAAGAGATTGGTACTATCCCCCTCCTCTTTTTCTATAAGTCACAATGTGAGTGACTTCTTATTGTGAATCCATAAATCTAATTAACTTCTTAACTGTGAAATCAATGTTTGAAAGGTCCTGGATAGACTTATGTGGGCTAAGCAAAAAATAACAATTGTGCTGTTTTTATTTTTCTTTTTTTCTGGCAATGACTATGCTAACAAAAATTTTACAGTTTTGGTCATTATGGACATAGCAACTGAAATTGAGTTAGGGTTGATGTATAATAGCAGAAATTGTATAAATCTCTCCTTACAGTATCTTACAAAAGTGAATACACCCCTCACATTTTTGATACAATGTAAAGTAGCTATTGTATATCTTATATAAAAATTTAATTTGGTGTGCTGTCGAAAAAACTCAACGCACAGCCATCAGTGTATAAATTGCTGGCAACAGAAGAGAGTACACCCTTAAGCAAAAATGGACAAATCATGCCCAATTTTTCATTTTTCCACCAAGGTATCATGTGATTACAAGGTCTCACGTGTGTTATATTTGGTGTTATCACTTTCACACTCTCTCATACAGGTCACTGAAAGTTCAACATGGCACCTCATGGCAAGGAGCTGAAAAAAAGAATTGTTGCTCAACATAAAGAAGACTTAGGCTATAAGAAGATTTCCAACACTCTGAAACTGAGCTGCAACACAGTGACCAAGACCATACAGTGATTTAAAAAGACAGGCTCCACTCAGAACAGGACTCGCTATGGATGACCAGAAAACTTGAGTGCACAAGCTCAGTGTCAAAGCTAGAGATTGTCTTTTCAAAATAGACATATGAGTACTGCCAGCATTGTTCCAGAGGTTAAATGGGTGGTTAGTCAGCCTGTCATTGCCGCACATTGTATAAAATTGGTCTACATGGCTATCATCCCAGAAGGAAGCCTTTTCTAAACATGATGCACAAGGAAACTGGCAAACAAGCATATTAAGTACATGGAATACTGGAACCATTTACTGTGGTCTGATGAAACCAAGATAATCTTATTTGGTTCAGATGGTGTAAAGCATGTGTGATGATAACCAGGTGAGGGTTACAAAGTCAAATGTATCTTGCCTATAGTCAAACATGATGATGGGAGTGTCACAGTTTGGGACTGCATGAGTGCTGCTGGTTGTGGTGAGCTACAGTTCTTTGAGGGAGCCATGAATGCCAACGTGTACTGTGACATACTGAAGCAGAGCATGGTGCCCTCCCTTAGGAAACTGTGCTCCAGGGCAGTATTTCTACATAAAAACGACTCCAAACAAACCTCAAAGATGACCCCGCCTTACTAAAGAAAATAAGGGTAAAGATGCTAGACAGGCCAAGCATGTCTCCAGACCTAAGCCCTATTTAGCATCTGTGGGGCATCCACAGATGGAAAGTGGAGGAGCACAAGGTCTTCAATATCCACTAGCCTCATGCTGTTGTCATGGAGGAGTGGAACAGGATTCTAGAGGCTGCAACCTGTGAAGCTCTAGTGAACTCCATGCTCAAGAGAATTAAGGCAGTGTTGGAAAATAATGGTGGTCAAACAAAATCTTGCCGCTTTGGGCACAATTTGTCTATTTTCGCTTGAGGAGTACTCATTTTTGTTGCCAGCGGTTTAGACATTGATGTCTGTCTTGCGTTATTTTGAGGGCACACCAAATTTACACGGTTATACAATCTGTGCACTGACTACTTTACATTGTATCAAAATATCATATGTTCAGTGTTATCCCATGAAAAGATATAATTAGAGATGGTCTAATCAATTCTAACGAAGTGGGATTCGCTTAGAATTTCAGAAAACTTCGGTTCTGCACGAAGTCGAAGTTTATGGTGATTCGTGGGAACGAAGCATCTTTTTCTTGTAAAATGGCCATGAGCACATGGCTTGACATGGGGCAGAGAACTATGGGAGGAAGAAAGGAATACCCTCAGACATGTGCAGACCTGAAGCCAATCTGTGACCAGCGGGCTTCAGTGACGTCACAGCTCTATAAATACGGACGTCATCTTAAATTCTCACACTTCTCACTGTGTCTCCTGTCATAAGCATCTATCTGCTGTTGCTGCTGCACTATATTGATCTTATTCTAAAACAAACTTGTTTTATCAGCGACTGGGGGGAAAGACCATCACAAGTGTGTGTCATTTACACACTTGTTACTCAACCAGCGTTATTATCTATCTGCTGCTGCACTATATTGCACTCATTATAAAACAAACTCCTTTTATCAGCGACTGGGGGGAAACACCATCACAAGTGTGTGTCATTTGCACACTTGTTACTCAACCCGAACTTTTATTTTGTTTTAGTTTGTGGGATATTCTCCCTAAAGTCCAGGGTGGGTGTATTTCTGTCCCATATATGCCTCAATTACATCTAATTGTTCTGTAGGGTATTTAATACCCAAGGCTTAATTTAACCCCTTGATTGTGGATTAACCCCTTAAGGACCAGGCGTTTTTTTTTTTTTTGGTGACACGTTCGTTTTTCCCTCCTTGCCATCTGAAAGCCATAACTTTTTTATTTTTCCACCTACTTAGACACATGAGGGCTTTTATTTTGCGGAACAAGATGTACTTTCTAATGGTGTTATTCACTATACTATAGAATATACTGGGAAACCGCAAAAAAATTCCAAGTGGGACAAATTGTGAAAAAAAATGTATATTTGCCATGTTTGCGGGGTTTTTCTTTTACAGCGTTCAATTTTCGGTAAATATAATGAGTTATCTGTATTCTACAGGTTGATATGCATCCGGCAATACCAAACATGTATGGTTTCCTTTATGTTTTGGTACCATAAAAAAATTCCAAACATTTTCTAGTTTTTAAATTTGCGCCACGGCGCCATTTTGTGTGACCAATAACTTTTTTGTACTAACACCTACGGACGTCAGTGAGGGGGAATTTTTTGCGGGCTGAAGTGTACTTTTTATCGCTAGCAGGTTGGAATGCATGTGACTTTTTTGATCATTTTTATTCAATTTTTTGAGTGACGTAAAATGACCAAAAAACGCAATTTTGGCGTTTGGAATTTTTTTTCTTCTACGGTGTTAAGCGTACGGAATAAATGATGTTATATTTTTATAGATCGGACTTTTTCGGACGCGGCAATACCAAATATGTGTAACTGTTTTATTATTTTAATGATTTTATTTGTAAAATGGGGAAAGGGGGGTGAATTTAACTTTTAAAACTTTTTTTTTTTTTACTGTAACATTTAGTCCCCCTATGGTGCTTGACCACTAGGGGGCGCAATTGTTAATACAACCTAATGCATTGCATAGGAAATGCATTAGGGTGTACAAAGATGGCGGTTTCCCCACTTCCTGTCTGTGGACGGAAGTGGGGAAAACCGGCCAGGGTAAGTGACGGGAGCCTTCACAAGGCTCCCCACCACCATGCCCGGTCGTCGGATCAGGTGCCGATGACCGTAACGATAGGTGCGCGGCACCGATCGGCGTTCATTCAGACGCCGCGGCCATCTTTGCTGCGGTGTCTGATGGGTTAAACAGCGCCAGCGGGCAGAGCCACCCGCCGGCGCTGTTACTGCCGGGTGTTAGCGGCGAGTAGCCGCTAACACCCGGCGGCTGTGCGGGGGGTCACGGAGCGATCCCCCTGCAAAGCCCCTTAGCGGCCCTGGGACGTACTCATACGCCCAAGGTCGTTAAGGGGTTAATTTGCACTAAAATACAGGGTGTCTTTTATTTTTTTGTCCCATATATGCCTAAATTACATCTGGTTGTTCTGTAGGGTATTTAATATCCAAGGTTTAATTTCACCTCTCGATTGTGGGTTAATTTGGACTAAAATACAGGGTGTGTGTATTTGTACCCCATATATGCCTGCATTTCATCTCATTCATTCTGTAAGGTATTTTATACCAAGGGTTCATTTCTCCTTTTGTTTTGTGGGGGAGTTTGAGTAAAATACAGGGTGTGTGTACTTCTTCCACATACACGCCTGAAATCCATCAACTTCAGACCAGTGGGGTTTTTTTTATCTGTGGCCAAGAGTTAATGTATTCACTTTTTGTGGAGAATTCTGTGTCAGATCCAGTGTTTGTGTATTTCAGCCGTACATACATCTCAAATCCAGCCACTCCAGTCTCTTGGGATATTACTATCTGTGGCAAACAGTAATTTTTTTCAATTATTGTGGTGATTCTGTTAAATGCTGATACATGTAGAGCCCCCTCCCCCCCCAAAAAAAAGAGTGGAGAGGGTATCATCAGTAATTTTGCATTGACATCAATAATCATTTTGCCATTCCTTTGATCCTTCAGTGTCCGCTTTCAATTGGTCAATAATCCATCATTACTAAAGCCAAAAAGAAACAGGAGTTGATCCCAAAAATAAGTAAATGGAATATTTTCATGAGTTCTGTGTTTTGTATCCAATAATGCTTTTGGCTACCTACTCATCTGACAATCCTGATACAAACAAAGAACCATGTCAAACTAGCCTTACGGCTTCTCCAAAAAACACAATCGGTAGTGTTTGTCCTTTTCATTCCTGTGACAGCTTAAAAGAAGGGGAAATCCAAACATAGTGGCAACGTCATAGAGTGGTGGAGGGTGGAAACAGCATTAAAAAACCACAGGGTGGTCAACTGAGAGAGTGGTCAGTTGGCACAAGTACACAGTGTGGTGGCAGCGGCAGCAACAGCAACAGCAGCAGCATCAGGCCGGAGAGTGGCACAATGTCATAATTTTGAGGTGGCGGCAGCTAGGTGACATAATGAGGAGAAGGCAGTAACAGCAACATCCAGCCAGAGAGTGACATAGTGACATAGCCTGGAGATGACAGCAGCAGCATAAGGAGACCTGAGTGGTGAGGTGGCATCAGCATCAGAAGGCTACATAATAGCCCAGTGAAGAGTGGGGAGGTGGGTGTCAATACCAGTCCCTGGTAAAGATGGTGGGTGGATGAAGGAGCAGCTGGAAGCAGATGTGGGGCATCAGGCAGGTGGCAGCATCATAATAGTAGCTGAGACAGGTATCCAAAAGAATCCAGGGTTCAGGGTCTGCTCCAGGTGGGTACCTAAATCACTAGGCAGCGGCCAACTGACTACATAGGATGTCTTCTATAGAATTTGAGTTTGTCCTCCATCTTGGCGGGTGAAAAAATGCCCCCATTTAGGACCGGTAATGAGGGTCCAAGAGGGTGGAGAGCCAGAAGTCATCCTTCTGCCGGATGGTGACAATTCAGCTATCACTAGCCAGGAAAATCAGCATGCTGTGGTCCATTTGCACAAGTGACTCTGAGGGACTCCCTGCCTCCATCTCTACTGTATACTACCATGGTGTGTCTGGGTCATATGCCTCGTCTTCCTAATCCTCCGGCTGCTCCTGCTCCTCTCCTGTCACCTGAATAAAAAAAACACTCATTTTGCATTGTGCTCCAATGTCTTCCACCTCCTCCTCCTCCAGTTCAGCCCCCACTGGACTCATGTGGCCGTGAGATGTAGTCACCTTGTCCCCAGTCCCCTGACCAGACAGATTTTCCAGAATCTGTTCCAAGACATGAAGACGTGGAATGACGTTATTTATCCCGTTGTCCTGGCGACTGACAAATAACATGGACTCCTCAAAGGGTCTGTGCAAACGGCAGGTGTCCCGCATGAGCTGCCACTGGCTGACATCAAAATTACACAGTGGATCCCTGCTCCCCTTGGGTCATCAAGAAATCATTAATGGCCTTTCTCTGTTCATAGATTTCTCCTTGTTTTGCCCTGTTCATCGGTTTCTCCCTGTTTTGCTGAGTTCATTTATTTCTCCCTGTTTCGCCCTGTTCATAGATTTCTCTCTGTTTTTCTCTGTTCATAGTTTCTCTGTTCTGTTTATCTCAAGGAGGGTGTGCTTGGCGGTGTAGAAATAGCTAAAGTACATGCAAAGTTTCCTTTCAAGTTCTCTGAACGGTGCCTAGTCCACCACGTGACAAGCAAAACCACTAACTTGGCCTTCCGGGTCCGGCGCGCACATGAGCGGTCGCACGGAGTAAGTGCTCCCGCTCCATCCCGCTGATACCGGCGCTTCCCGCGATCATCCAGCGGCAGTAAACGGCTCTTGTAAGAGCCAAGAGTGAGCTCCGTCACCGGCACCGGGTGCGGAGGTGTTTGCAACAGCGGGGAGCCCGGGTACAGAGAAAGAGTCGGCTCCGGCGGTGAGCGCGCTCGCAGGCAAGATGGCGCCCGACCCTCCACGCTCCACGAGGAGCGGAAGAATACTGCCGCAGCCGCAGACCCCTCAACCCAGCAGGACAGCAGAAGTGTGGCAGTCAGAGGAGGAGGAGGAGGACATCCAGGACGGCGGCAATGTGGCCTCGCAGCACGGAGCTGCGCTCCATACGCAAGTAAGGCCGCAGCATATAGGAGAGGGGCAGCTGCAGGCGGAGGAGCAGGCCCAACAGACACAAAGGTCAGCAGCACAGGAGGGGATTGGGGTGCCGGGAACCACAACCCAAATGGACCCACAGCAATTGACAAAACCCCAGGGACCCCTGACAAAGCCCCTAGACAGAACGTCCCCCTGGGCACCCAGAAGTGCTGGACCCCCTCTACCCTGCCTATCGACAGTGGGAATAACGTGATGGAAAGGACCCTTCTTGCCCTCAGTCCCCCAAAAATCCCCCAAAAAGGGAAAGGGGGGAAAAAGCTAAATCAGGGAAGGAGGGGGGGAACATAATAAACAGATTCAGGACTTTCAGTTATGTAAAGCCATGGCGTTACTGTAGCCAAGTGTTGGCGCCGACTTTAGGGCCCTCTCTGGAGTCTATAGTCGCAAGATCAGTCTCAACTGCAGTCTGGCTGCTTTTTTCTGCCTTTTTTTTTAAAAAGTGGCGTTGAAAAGCACAAGGCTCAGTTGCAGATTTAGAGGAAAAAAACAAATGGGGTGAAGATGACCTTTAGATATTCGGAGCTCATGGAGAGATTTTTTAGGAGAACGGAAATTTTCCCTGAAAAAAAGGAGAAGATTTGAAAATAGACTCCCCGGGCCCAAAAATTGGGATTTTAGGGCTGAGCGGGATACCCCACAAGGCCTATACCCAAACTCTGGCGGAAGAATCCCCCAAACTCTTAGGAATTAAGGCCCCCTTTAAAAAGGGGAGGGGCACATAGGATGGGCCCCAAAACGCCCCCCGACGAAAGATAGAGGATCTCCCCCACCAAGGGGCATATTGTTCGCTATTGGATTACGGGGGGAATAAATAGCTCTCCTCAGGCTTCCGTTTAAAAAAAGGCTCTTTGGTTTAAAAGGGACGGGAAATACTCCTTTTCGCGATTATTCCGGAAGTGGCAAGAAGGGGGAAGTCTTCTCCCCAAAATTTTGCTCGGCATTGGTGAAAAAACAGATTCTTTCCATTTGCAGTTCCCGGCGGTTGAGAATTACCCCAGACGGGGGGTCCCCTGTCTTATGTCATTCAGCGGGGGGCTGAACGGTGATGGGGGAAATGTTTCAGGGGCCAGGGGGTTTCTAATCCTTGGACTCTACAAGAATGAACCTAGCCAGCGAGATTAGGCAACCCGTAGAGGGCACCAGGGTTGGAACCAAACGGGGGCTTGATTCCTGGCCCCCCCCACGCTAACCAAGGAAGAGATGAAAGGGATTATGGTTTTAAAAAATTTCACCCGTCAGATGCCATGTAAAAGCATATTAGCCGGGGGAAGGGGGTTTTTTGATTTGTCTTTGGGGGGGAAATTCAAAGTGGATTAATGCTCTAAGATTTGGGTATGTCGTCTTTGTTTATGACAATTGTGCATTGATGTTTATAGTTTGGGGTTTATTCCCCGCCCAGTGGGGCGAGGACGGGGAGGGCCCACTGGTCAGTGCTGGGGCTCTGCATTTTTTGCGTCCATCTAGTTAGGGGGTGGGAAGCACGATAAGGGGAAAGCGTGAGGTCTCGGGATTTCCCCCTCAGGCACGATGTGCGAAAAAAGGGGAAAGTCAGCAAAAAAAGGAGAAAGGGAAATTGGGGAGTTTTTACAGTTCACAGTTGGGGTTTTCAGGGGCTCATTTGGGGAAAGGGGGGGGAGGGGGGGTTGCCCCTTGTCCTTTTTAGTTAGCTAAATTACTTAGACAAATGGCTATCCCCTAAAAAATCGTTCTCCTGGAATGTGAAGGGGTTACCTCTCCCCGAAGAGGATGTAGTCTTGAGGCACTTGAAGGGCAAAAGGGTAGATGTGGGCTACTTCAGGGGGAACATTTGGGGAAAAAAAGTTTCTTTTCGTCCCCAAAAATTTATGGGTGGGAAAAGAAAAAGGCCCTTGGCCCGCGTGGGGGGGAAAGCAGGGGTGATAACATTGATCCACAAAAACCCCCCATGCAAAAAAGGCGGTTGATTTGATGAGCAAAAAAAAAAAGGGGACTTCTTTGAAGTTTGACTCCCCGGCAGGGTTTTTAATTTGGGTTTAAAAGTTTTTAGCCCGAAAAACCAGGATAAAAGTTCTTTTGGGGATCTGGAGATAAATTGTCGAGTGGGAAACCGAAGGAACCCAATAGGGGGTGATTTCAATTGTGTTATGCACAATTCGGGTGGAAAAAAAAAGCAGTTCAGCAACTCTACCCCCAGGAAAGAGGTCAGAGTCTATTGCCAGATTGAGAAAATATATGGGTTGGTGGAAATGGAGAAGGTTGAACCGGGGGAAAAGGGAGTAACGCTTTATACAGCCCCCACAACTCCTGGCCCCAGGTTGGATTATTTTTTGGCGGATTCCCCAATTTTTGGAGGGTTTTAGGGGGGGTTTAGATGGAGCCCGGGATTCAGATCATCCCCCCAGTGCATCTCTTAGGGAAGCCCCCTAGAGGGGTGATTAAATTTGGAAAGTCCCTCCATTCTGTGGGGGATGGTGTTTAGGGGACTTACTGGTGCAGTGGTGGAAGGAATTATGCGGAGGCAAAAAAGCACTGTAGAGAAACCTGCTTTTTTGGGACCTGGCAAGGCAGTATTAGGGGGGGGTAAAATTTTTGCCCTCGGGATGGCAAAAAAAAAAAAAAACTAAAAAAAGGGGGTTTGAGGAGGCGAACACGTCCCCTGAGGAAGGCTTTTATTTTAAATAATTTTCTTCGAGCCATCCGATGAAAAAAAAAAAAAAAAAAAGGGATGAAGTGAGAGAAATTTTTGAATTAAACAAAAAAAGAGTGGAATCATTCTACCAGGATCAGTCGGGTGTTTTTTTAAAATTTGGGAAAAAAAATTGGGAGTTTTTTGGGCCCAACTAGCTAAGGGCGGGGGGGGAAACCAACATTCTAAACCTCAAATCGGGGAAGGGGAAAGGGGTCGGGAACCCAAGGGAATCAATAAAACCCCTTGGGGGGAGTACTACCGTAGGTTGTATACTCCAATCCCCCTTTGACCTTGAGAAAGGGGGAAACAGTTTTACGTCAGATGAAATGCCCTTTTTGTCGGATTTAGGATGAGACTTTTCAATGGGAAGTGAATGAGGAGGGTGGTGGGTGATTAAGAATCTCCCCCCTAACAAGGCCCCAGGTCGAGGGGTCCCCGGGAAGTTTATAAGATCTTACAAGGGGGGAGTGCTCAGCCCCCCTTGAGGCGGGGGGTATTTGGGGAAATTCCCAACGACGGGGGGGCCATGCTGCAACAGGAGATCAGCTTACATAAAAGTTCTACACAAAAAAGGGGGGAACCCCCTGGCACCAAAAATATATTCCCTTTTCCTGATCAACCGGAGTGAAGTTTTTTTAAAATATGGAAATAGATTTGGGGATGCTGATGCCGAAATTATTGGGGAAAAACCCCCCGATGGGTTTATCAAGGGTTCGGGGGTTTTTTTAAAAAATTAGGACAGTATGTCAGTGCCCAGAAAAACGTTTGATAAAAAGGCCAGTTGGAGACAAAGACACCAGCTTTTCTGCTTCGGCCGGAAAAAGATTCGACAACGTTAATTGGTCATGGCTAGGATTTTTGGGCCTAGATTTGGGGGGGTTTTGAGGGGCTATTTAGAGATTTTATAGAGGCCAGTATAAGTCTCCACAGGCAGGGTTAACACTCCGGGTTTTTTTTATCGCCAATCTTTTGCAAAAGGGACAAGGCAGGGGGTGCCCTTTGGCCCTTTTTTTTCAATTTTGCGGAACCCCTTTGGGGATCCATTACTCCCATTTTCACTGTTTCAGGGGATTAAAAATGGGGAGTTGAGATAAATGATCTGTTCGCAGTTTACTTTTAATTTTCTTAAGCGATCCACAGATCAGGTGGACAAGGTTCTGGGGGGGACTGGACGGTTTTGGGGCTTTTTGGGGTTTGGGGGTTAACAAGAGTAAAGTCGCTTTTGCATTTGGGGGGTCCAAGAGGAAGGCTTCGGGGGAAAATAGGCGGGAGGTGTCAAATCGACCTTACCCATTTTGGCATAAAAATGGGGTTTGACAGCCATGCTTTTTAAATTGAAATTTTGGCCCCCAAACTTTAAAAAAATTACGTCAGAGCTTGATAAGTGGATGGCCCTTCCACTCTCAATCATGGGTCGGAACCTTATTAAAAAAGTAAGCTTTGCACGATCCTAACCCACTTCAGAAAATTTCCCCCTCCCCCCTAAAACATAAGGACATAAATTTGTAAGGGGAAAACGTTTTTAGTTTATATTTGGGGGGGTAAAAAGCCGGAAAATTTGTCACAAAAAAATAACAGGGAGAGGAAGGGGGGGGCCGCTACCAAATTTCGCTTATATTTTAAATTTGGCCGCATGGGGGCGAATATGAGATTGGTTTGGGGGGCTGGGAAAAAGCTTTTCCCCAAAATGATTGGAATCCCAGTTGCGGAGCCCCTCTCCTTTAAGGACCCCAATACATTTGATCAGGAAGCATCCTCAAGGTCAAACAGAGCATTATCCTGGGGACACGCTGGCAAAAATGGAGCATATAAGGAACTTTTGGGGGGGGACCCATGTTTTTTTCACCTTTGCCTCTGTGGGCACTCCCCATTTCAAGCGGGCATGGGAACGCCCCTTTTTCCAAAAGTGGGGGGAAAAAAGGGTATTTTTCCCTTTGGGGGATATACTAAACCAGGAGGGAAGGTTGATGCCCTGTGATCAGCTGCGCGATGCGTTCGGATTAAGTCAGACCCCCGGTGTTTCAGTTTTCGGGTTTTGGAATTTTTTTTTTAAAACCATACTGGCAATTTGGGGTCGTGAGGGGTTGGGACCCTTTTGGGCACTTTGCAGAGTGGAGGGGTCAAAGGGCCTGTTAGTAGGTGTACGGGGGGTTTTTACGAGTGATTCGAATGGACGTCACAATCAATTTTTAGAGCATGGGGCTTAGTCTGCAGGTTTAGGGTCTCACGAGAAAGTCTTGAGGGGCATGGATATGGTAAGAAAAGCCACGACTAATGTGCAGTGGAGGGGACACTTTTGGGTTGCCCTGGGTATTTACGCATTTATATTCATAAAAGATAGGGCCAATATCTGTCGGAAACCCTAGTGCAAATTGGACAAGGCGGAAATTTTTTCCCTTTTCTATGGGCTGCCGGGGTAGGGGAGGGTTTGGAACAAAGTATTGGTTGATCAAGGATCTGGGGGAAATTTACATTCCAAAAAACTCCCGAGAGCCTTCTTTTTTATTCATAGTACCGGTCTAACTTGGGGAGGGGGGGGAGTTTTAATGTTGAAAAAGGGTTCATTAATGCTTCTGGCAGTTTTTAAAGCTGCATTCTGAGAAATTGGATCAAGCCCGGTTCCAGTGAGGCGGAGATTTTTGGTGTTTAAGGGGAATTTTCCTTATAGAAAAAAATTTGTGCAGAAAAAAGTAAAGACAAAAGTTCCAAACGTTCTTTAAAAAAATGGAAAAATTATATTTCCCGCACATTTACCGCAGCTGAAAATTAAGGAAATAATGGAGCCCCCTTTCAAAAAACACTGATTATTTCCCAAAGAACGGGTTAAAGGGTAAATTGGGTAACCTAGGTATTGATGTCTAGAGGATTTGGGAGCCGGTTGGGAACCTGTTGGGGGGGGGGGGGGAGGGGAGGGTTTAGTTTAAGGGGTGAAAACTGTAAAATCCAGAAGTGCTTGTTTGGGGGTAGAATAAGTGTGCAAAGAACACGTTTCGATGTAATGTACTGTACCCAATGAAGAAAGATAATGTATACTTGTTAAGAATTTGTTTTTTTTTGTTTTGTGCAAAAAAATTTTTTAAAAAAAAAAAAAAACCAAAACTTGACAGGAATTGTCAGTTTTGCAATTGGGATGGTCACGCTACTGCTGTCTCTTGGCAATCATCTGAAAAAAGACTGTGGCACCATGAGGTTGGGAGAGGAGCATCGGACCGGAGATGATGTGAAAAGAAGGCAGTTGTCTTGGCGAGGTGGGGAGCCCGATCCCTGAAATGGGGATGTGCCACCAGGTGCTGCTGCTGCAAAGGAAATGGCCCACCAAATTGAGAACCGTTTCTACAGGTCACTGTTGGTGACGTTGCATGTTGATGCGGGCTGTGGGGCCAATTAGGTCCTTGGTATGCTTTCTTTCTACCACAGATTTTTTTTTTTCTTAAACCCCATGTTGCCTCTTTTGGTGTCTTGTCAAACAATGCCACCCCGCCGAGTAGGCGATTTTACCACCAATGCCCGCACTGAGATGTTCCCAGCCCTTCCCTCGGTGAGGGCCCCTGCGCTTTTTTTGGGGGACTTGCAAGAAAGGTGGTCTAAAATGTGCCTTTTGCCCCCGCCTCGCAAGCGCCACTTGCGACTGTGGCCACACTCCCGACTCCCCGCCCGCCATTCCCTGCGCGAAAGATGTCGCTCTCTACCCTGATGATGATGATGATGAAGCCTTTTTTTCCCCAGTTCCGGGACGATGGATAGTCGGATAGGCGACACCTAGGGCGAACTTCTACCAGGCTGAAATGGGGGCACAAGGAAAACAGGGGGTGGGCTGAATTTTCCATTTGGAGGGGCACTTTATGCCTTTTTTAAAAGGGCACCCCGTTTTACCTTGTCCCCCGCCTTGTTTTTTACCCGGCTCCCATGTGCAAAACGGTACATCGATTTGTGTTTGCCTGTCACCGCCAATTTTCCCCTTTAATTTGTCGCTGTCCAGCCTGACCCCATTCCCAAAATAAACCCCCCCAGCCCTCCCATCACTCGTGTCCCCCTTAACATGAACAGGGGGTGTCTTCCCCACTTTTTTGCTGCCCACTGTCTCAAAAGTTTGTCCACTGTATATGGTGCGAGGCCCAGCACATGGTTTTTGTGGCTGTGGGAAAAGAACTGGACGGGTGGGTTTAGGGCAGGTGAGGGCCCCTGACCCACTCCCGGGCAAAAGCAACTAAAGGTTTTATCTTACGGGTTTTCACCCCAAATTTTTGGGGGTTTCAGGTGTTTGGGAAGAAAAGTGGATGACCTAGGTGTGTTAACCACGGGCCCCCTCATGGCCACCAAAAGCTGGGGGCCTCGGGGGGGGTCTCCTGCTTTGTTGTCCCCTTTTACTGTGTGCGACCGTGCCTGCCCGGGAAATTCAAATATTGCTTTTTCTTTGTTACCCCCTATGTGATCAGGAAAAAATTTCCGCAAACCCCTCCAGTTTTTAATTTGCGCTGGAAAAAATTCTTTCTTCTTAGAAAAAGGCCTCCCAAAAAGACCCCTTTAATTTTTTAAAACCCCCAAAATTTTCTGTAACGATTCGCCCCCTTCGTGCACTTTGCCCCCCCCGGGCCCCTTTTGTAAAATTGTTTTATTGGTTGGTTTGGAAGGGGTTTTCTTTCCACTTTTTTATTATACTACCCCTTTATTTTTGAAACAGGGTTTGGGAAAATTTGAAAACCCAAAGCCCCTTTTCCCCCTTTTTTTTCACACCCCCCTAACGATTGTAAGCTTTCGGGCAGGCCCCTTTAACATCTTGTGTCCAATTTATAAGTAGCTTTTTAAAAATTTTGGTGTTGGTTTATTTTGTGCTTTTTCCCCCTCTTTTATTGTAAAGTGATTCGGAATATGTTGGGTTATATTTTTTAAAGATTGAGGATTTTTATTTTTATTATTATTTTAGTAGTAGTATCTTAGCCCCCGGGCCTTGGTTTTTTGGAAGGGGGGTGCTAAAATTACCTTGTAAAAGGCTGTGTTCCCCCCTTCAGTTATTTGGTCAGTTTTCCCCCGGGTTAATCCCCCCAGAGAACTAAAGTGTGAAGGATTCTATTTAACCGGGGTTTGGCTTTTTTCCAATTTTTGTTTTTCTTTACAAAAAAACCAGCTTTGTATGAATCCCCAAAAACCCACGTCCCTAGCATATTTGAGCAGGCACAAATGTTCAAACAACACCCCTACGGGGCTCTTTTGCCCCGGGGAAAATAGCTTTTTCTTATTAAATTTTGCCCAAAAAAAAATTTGGGATTCGAAAATTTTTTTTGCCGAAAAATTTTGGGGCAAAACTGGCGAATCGAAAATTTTTGAGAAAAATTTGGGCCCATCTTATTTTTATAATAAAATTGTTTACAAAAACGTGGGGGGTCAAAATTGTTCTAAAAATTTTGGAGATGCTGTGCTTCCCAACTCAATTCACTGAAATGGGAATACCCCTTTAAGTTTGGAAAATTTTTTTTTTTCTAAATTTTATATTGCAACAGAAACCAGGGATAAGTATATTTTATCTTAAAACCCCTCTTACATAAAAAACAAAAGTTTTTTGCGTTAAATGAAATTTTGTTTTTTTAAAAATTTCCCTGTTCAAAGGGGCCGGGTTATTCATTTTTATAAAAAGTTCTCAAGGTCAGAGCAGCCTATTCCTGCAATTCTTGAACATTTAACTTTTTGAATCATTTTATAACATGTTTTAGGCATGTTTTTCCAAATGTTTTTTTAAACTACTTTTTCGTTAGCAAAAAAATGTTAAAAAGGAAATCCTCATAAAACCCTATTTTTTTTTATTATAGCAAATACAGAAATAACACTTAATCAATCTTTCAATCCGGGCTTCAAAAAATCATGGCAATTCACAAGACAAAAGAATGGAATTTTTTTAATGCATTTTTAAACAAAAATCAAAAACGGGTTAAAAAAAGCTAAAAAAAACGTACAATGTGAAAAAAACCTTTTAAAGGGATTTCCCCCCTTTCAAAATTTTGTTTTTTATTGGGCGGTTGTGTGTTAAATGTCTGATATGTAGGGTCCACCAGGACCCACACCTGTCTCAAAAACAGGGTTCTCCTTACACCTGTCATCACTTGTGCTGCAACAGTAGAAAACAGAGTGCTAACCATGTATACTCTTCTGTCTCTAATCATTTCAGTTGGAGTTTAAAAAACAGCTAAGCACACTTGCTATATATTGCTTTAATGTTAATTTTTGATATAAAACTATTACTGTTATTAATGAAGTCCATGTTAAAAATTTTTCGGCTAAAAAAAAGGAGGGAACTCAACTAAAATGTCAAACTGTATTAAACTGGAATGTTTCAGCTGATATTTTTAAAATATTTTTTTTTCCCAACACTGATTTTTTTTGTTTATCCTTTCTAATTGGGGGGGGCAAACTCATGAGCCTTTAGCCACATGCGGCCTTGACCATGCACCCTTATGGACATCGATATCCGTGGAGTTTGGTGCTATTTGCAAACTCACTTGCCCATTTGCTGCTGGATGTAGTCAAAGGCTGGTGTGTTTCTACCCTTAATATAGAAAAACATAAGCTATTAATTCTGATTCACTTCCATTTGTTTGACTTATATTTCATGAAGCTAGAATGTTCAGTTATGGAACAAACACTGTTTTTTGTCCTACCTGTGAACTGTGTATTTGCAAATAAGTTAAAAAAAAACTGGGTGATCAATCTCTAAATATAATGATTCTATATTGCTTTGTTGGAATTGTACTTAGTAGCTTGAAACAAACGTCTTTTTTGTCCTTTTAATACAACTTTTTTCCCCTCAGGGACTATATAAAAATGAACCTTTTTTATTATTTTGCATCTGAAATTATAATCTTGGTATGTCTTTAAAATACATTAAATAAAAATACTTTAGTAATAAACATTTCTGATGGAGCATTTGGGTTTTACAAATTAAATTTTTGTCCCCGTCAACTCATTCTTTAAGCTTTCTCTATTTTTTGGGATATATTCCATCCTTGCATTAAACATTTGTGCTAGCTGCAGACATTTTGCCATAATCTTTAAATCTTTTTCAAAACATCGGCACTTTTTGTTCTTGTTTTTGACAACAGTTGGTTTATTGTTGAAAACATTATATTGTATGGTCTGCAGTTATCATTTGACATTTGTGTTGTGCAGTTTTGAATTAATATTTTCAAAATCTTACTACTTTATTGTTACATTGGTACCATTACTTAGTACACCTGGTACCAAGGAAGGAGTGTCAACCATTAATATATTAAATAGATTAAGCCTAAAACTCACATACTAAAACACCGTGGGCGACATGCATGAAATTTGGCGTTAACACACCAAATTTCATGCTCATAATAAGGGTATAGAATGCACCTGATTTATGAACCCACTATGCAGCGAGTCATAAATCAGGCGCATCACAGTGCTTAGGTGACATTTCTGGATAAGGTATATCACTTTGAAAGTGGTATACCTGTTCCAGCAGTAATGCACCCAGAAATGCCGTAATGAAGCTACAAATATGTAGTTTCGCAAGGTTCTAGTGGCCCCACCCCCCGGACATAACAAACGCCCAGTGGCATAGGGGAGATTTAAAAATTATAACGGGGCTGCCCCTTTCGGGGTTTTTTAAGACGCCAAATACGTGCAGCCCCTTTGTAAGGTCATCCCACATGTCCATGTGTGGAAAAATCAATATTTCATCTTCATTCAACCCCTTACTGCCACAGTCCGTTTTGGCCTTCCCCCCCCCCATTTTTGAAATCTACTTTTGTCATTTATGTGGAAAACTTTTTGACATTATCCAATCCTTGATCAGAAATGTTTTTCCGTGACATATTGTGCTTTGAGTTAGTAAGAAATTTTGGTACAAAAAGTCCATGCTTATTTGTGAAAAATCTCAAAGTACCATTTTCAAAAGTTTCTGCGTGTAAGACGTAGATAGTTATTTCACTCAAAATAGTTTATAACTAAACTCCCAATGTCTACTGTGGGTTGGCATCATTTTTTAAATGTCTTTTTTATGACATTGGGGGTTAGAAATTTAGTAGTCATTTTCACATTTTCAAGAAAATTTGGAAAATATATTTTTCTAGAGACCAGACCAGTTCTGACATGGCTTTGTTTGGGTTGTGTGTTAGATAACCCCATAACTGACTTCATCTAAGAAATGACACTCTTTGAAGTATTCAAAACATCATTTAAGAAGTGTATTAACCCATTAGGTGTTTCACAGGAATTTAAGCAATGTAGAGGTGAAATTTCAAAATTTCTCTTTTTTTGCAGATTTTCAATAATATTGATTCCCAGATTCTGCCGTTTTCAAGTGTTCATATATGGCCCTATTTTTGCTTACTAAACCCCACAAGCCCAGAGAGGGGAGCATTACCAGACTGTGGAGTCTCATTTTTTTACGTTTTTTAGTGGGCAACTTTTCCCAGTTTGTGGACCCCCAAAAGGTACTAAAATTAATAAACACCCATAAAAAAACCCCATATTGGAAATACCCCCCTTAGGAAATCCCCCCGGGGGTGTATGAGCATATCAACAACCGAGATGTTTCACTAATTTTTTTAGTGTTCATTTTTACAAAGAATCTTGGAAAAAAAAGCACCCCAAATTTTGTTACATAATTTTCCCAAATTTCAGCAGTACCTATTTATGGGTTGAACTGCTTTTTGGGCACTTGCAGAAGTAAAAGGGGGGAGCGTTTTTTGGTTTTGGAACACAGTTTTTGGGGGGTGCCTTTTCTATCCGCAAAGCTCTAAACTACCAAAACAGGTAAAACCCTTTCAAAGTTCCCCCCATTTTGGGGATTCAACCCCCCTCATGGTTCTTGGGGTGTATATCTTTTTTGTCACTAACCCCAAAAAAGGGGAATCTCGAAGGAACTAAGAGTGATTTTGACACTATATTTTACTATTTTCCATAGGCAAACAAACCTATCAGTTCTCTATTATTAAACACAAAAGAAACTTTTATATATCTAAACTCTTAACTCTTACACACTATTTAAAAACCCTGTCTCTACCTCATCATTTAAACCCTTGTTTCTGAAAGGGGGGAATAACTCCCTTTCTACAAAAAGTCTGGTGGAACCCCACCTATTAAAGGAGAGCCTTTTACTATAGAAAAAGTACAGTTTCGTAAGGGACCCCAAAGCAACTATTTGGGGCATTCCCAAATCTATAGACACAAAACAAAAAAGGGCCCCCTTGTGACACCGTCTGACAGGTGACACTTGGACGAGGGGAGTCACTTTTTAAAACGTATCCCTGCCTCGCGAGGTCAGGCTTTGACTTTTTTAAATTGTGACTTCACCTCTGCTACAAGTGTCACCTGCTGCAGAGGTGTCACGGGGGGGCCCTTATTTGTTCTGTGTCTATGAGATTAGGCGACTGCCCAAGTATTGGGTTTGGGGATCCCTTACTAAAGCTAGTACTTTTCTATAGATTAAGGGGCTCCGTTAAAAGGGGGGGTTCCACCCGACTTTATGATAGAAGGGAGTTATTCCCTTTTCAAAGCAAGGGTTTAAAAAGATGAGGATAGAGTCAGGGTTTTTTAAAAAGTGTTTTAGAGGTTAAGAGTTAGTTTTAAAAAAGTTACTTTTGTTTTAAAAATAGAGAACTGATAGGTTTTAAATTTGCTTGGCAAAATAGAAAAAATGTTTATGCATTTTTTGGCACAAGGTGTTCCTGTTTTTTTTTAGCATTGGGCTATGAAAAAGGAGTGAAACAAAGTAGAACCATCATTGTTTTTTGGGCTTCAGTACAATTATAATGATAAAAATTTTATTTAGTATTTTAGGTTTTATTACTATTATGAAAAAGAAATATTCTTTAAAAAAGGTTTTTTAGTTGTCCTATTTTGACAGCCCTAACTTTTTTATTTTTTTTGTTACGGAGCGATTATAGGTTTGTTTTTTGGGGGAAAGAGTTGAGTTTTTATTGATACATTTTGGGGGGACACTTTGATACTTTTTATTTGTTTTTTTGAGGCTTTTGAAAAAAGCAGCAATTTGGTAGTGTTTTTTATTTTTTTTTATCTGCAGTTAAAATGGCATTCTAGCTTTATCAGCGGTCAAAACAAACACGAGATACCCAATTTTTTTTTTTTAGTTTTAAGCTTATAATTAGATGGGCGAAATTTATTTTTAAAGAAGTAGAATTAAATTTTGAATTTCAGGAAAAAATTTTTTCGCACAAATAAAGTTTGGGGGAAACCGCGGGAAAAAAGGGTTTTTAATTGTAAAATGGCCGCAAGCACATGGGGTTACATGGGGGGAAAAAACTCTGGGAGGAAGAAAGGAACCCCTCAATTACATGTGCAAGATGAAGCCAATCAGAACGGGGGGGATTTTTGTAAACAAATCACCCCACTATATAAGTCTGGGCGGACGCTGGGTGTCACACCCTCTTTATGCCGTGGGGGGCAGCTGCTCATAGAACTCAAAAAAAAGAAATTTTTTTTTAACAGCGATTTTTTTGGGGTGTCCTGCTTTTATAAAGTCTGCTCCTCTTCGGGTTTAATTTTGTTTTGTGGGGTATTGTTTTTAAATCCCGTGGGGTCCAATTCTGCCCCATAACTTTTAAAGCTTGGTCAGTTCTGGGCACATTGAATACCAAGGGTTTTCTAAGCCTGTTTGTGTTTTCGTATCCATTAAAAAAACAGTTTTTTAAAGCCACTACTTTAAATTTTTGCTGCTGTTTCTGTAGCGTAATTTTTTATCCCCAAGGGTTATTTAAGGTTTTGTGCTTTTGTAGTCAGTAAAATACCAGGTTTTTACACACCCCACTCCAGTTTTAATTTTTCGTGGGGATTTCTGTAGCACAATTTTTATCAAGGGTTTAATTTAAACGGTTTTTTGCTTTTTTGGGGCAGTTAAAAAAAAAACGGTGTTTTTAAAAGCCAAAGGCGGTACATTTTTCCGGGATTTTTAGCATTAATTTTTATCCAAGGGTAGTTTAAACTGTTTGTTTTCTTTGAGTCAGTAAAATACATAGGTTTTACACGCCCCCATCCATTAATTTTTTCCGGTGATTTCTGTAGCGCGATTTATATCCAAGGGGTTAAAAAAGCGTGTTTGTGCTTTTGCAGTCAGTAAAAAAAAAAACGGGGTTTTTTAAACGCCAAAGACAGTAAATTTTTTCCCGGTGATTTCTGTAGCATCATTTATACCAAGGGTTAATTAAGCCCGTTTGTGCTTTTGGGAGTCATAAGCCTCTTCTGATTATTGCTTCTCATTTTCCTGAGGGGCATATGTTTTCCCTGGGTTTTTTTTTGTTTTGGGGCCTTTAAAAGACTCCTATTAGAATTATATTACTGTTATACCCCAATGTATATTTACCCATAATGATTCCACCTGTTCATTACCTGTACCTATATCTTCCCGCAATGTTGGCTTCAGACAGGATTTTACAGAGACATACACCTCCCACCTTCTGGTATTTACGGTCACTTCTAAATAGACTGTAAACCTGTAAGTTAACTGCCCAGTCGTAGCTCTCGTCCAGCCATGTCTCAGTTATCCTCACTATGTCATATTTTTCTTCTGCAAGTAATAATTCTAGTTCATTTATTTTGTTGGTCAGACTCCTGGCATTGGTAAACATGCAATTTATAAATTTTTCAGTTTTTATCCTTTCTCCCTATTCTCTTTAACTATTGCTACACCCCCTCACTCCACCCCCTGATTTATTACTAATTCCCAGCTCTATATCTTCACTATCTTGCATGCTATATGTGTAGTTACTGTCACGGTTCACGACGTGGTCCCCTGCCATGGACCGTCAGGTGTGTCGTATTTCCCTGTATTTGGGCCTGTCCCCCCTTTTGCTTGGGGGTCCGTCTGTGCACTGTGCTCCTGGGCGTGCAGCGGCAGCTTCTGATTTTTTATTAGTTTCCTGCCCGGGCCCTTCCTTTCACCTCTGCCCTCGGGTATAAGAGGAAGGCCTGCCTTTACTCGGGGGTCAGTCATTGTTGAAGTTTCAGCCTCATGGGGTCCATTTTGACTCTGCCAGAATTCGGTCTGTGTTGGGGTTTTTCCCCCGGTTGCTGATCCGTACCTGCTTCCCCCCTGAGCTCCTGACCACCCCGTCGCGTTGATGTTCCTGTATCCTGCCAGGGTTCCCTGTCCTGTAGTGCTCTCTGTTCCTGATGTACCCTCCCGTGTTCCCCGGTTTTACTGCTGTGTCACCGTCCATTTCCTCCCGTATCCTGTGGTGCATGTGTTGTTTACCCCTCCTGTTCCGCTGCACTGTTCCCTGTTGTTCCTGTATTCCACCCCCTGGTTTCCCTGCCTGCACCCCACCCATCACGCGGTAGCCACTCAGGGGTAGCCCCGGGGGCCCCCCGCAGAAAAGTCCATCCCGTTTTCGGCGGGTTTGGGGTGAAGCCCGGGGCCCCCTTAGACTCCGCTGCCTGCTGGTCCTCCTGTACCATCTCGCCTGGGGGGTGATACAAGGACCCACCCCTGGATGTCAGCGGTCGGGTTCGCATCTTTTTGTCATCACCCCCCGTTACAGTTCCCCTCTCCCAGCCCTATTTTAAATATTCCCCCGTTCCGGCCTTTTTTGCCCCAAATGCAGCTGCATCCCCCCATTTAGGTGCAGCCCGCCTACTAGAGTTGTACCCAAAGACAGAAGTCAGCCCGTTCTCCAAAAACCCAAATCCCTTTTTCCACATAAATTTTTTGACCCCTTATTCACCTCTCTAAATCTCCTGCTGGGCCTCTCTGGTTGGCCCATGGAAAAATAATTATTTCTGAAAAATTCCCTTGGAGGTCCTTCCCCTTGAGCTTTTTGCCTAAGATCTGAAAAAATTTTTTAAAGGGCACTCCACCTAATTATAACTTTGTCATGGGTGCAATGTGGACCATGACAGCGATTCTCCCCAGCCCCACCAGCAATTTGTCACCCGACCGCGATATGTCAAACTGGGGCACCGGGGTAAACAAAAACTGTTCGATGCCCCGGTTTTTGTGGCAGTTGCCCTTCTGTGCCCCTTATAAGGGAGTCCCCAACTACTAGCACCTCTCGCATCTTTTCCCCCATCTTAGGGAGAGACGGGGGTGTGTCTTGCTGCAGCAGTCCCTTTCTGACCCGACACCCCCCCTATCCGCCAATCTTGAAAAAATTTGTTGGGGTGTGCCAGTCGGATTGCCCCCCGAGACTTTTCCCCTTTTCCCCTTCTTTCTAACTTTTCCCCAGCTAGCGCCCATTTTCCTGCACCTCCATGACCCCTCCCCACATACCCCTGCGAGTGATTGTTCAGGAGAGCAAACCGCTTCCAAGTTGGCAAGGGATCTCGTGTTGCCACTTGCTCATTTAGAGCCAGGATGTGCGTTGCACACATCTCGCACGCAGTATGGACCCTCGAACTGTTGGTAAAGGATGGCAAATTGCACAGTTGTGCCCCGGACAGCTTGTCAAACATAGAACTCATGGGGATGTTACAAAAAGATATACAGATACATAATATGAAAAATCTGTATAGTACTGCCCTTTTCAAAAATCCCAAATCTAAAATCCCCCAATATTAAGTCTCACACTTAAGCAAAACGACACACTTTATATTAAAATACACAATTGCACGTTCGGATTACTCGCTATTCTACTTAGCTTTTAACCCAATGATCCAAAGCAGTTTAGCAGTGCAGCAGCAGCAATTTCTCCTTGAGAATGCAAAAGTGAAGTTGAAATTTTAAAAATTCACTTTTTTTTGCAGATTTTAAATTTGTATCCATTATTTACTGAAACACAGTAGATGATAATAGGGAAATACAACTCAATATTGATTCTCTGTCATTTTTAGAGATATCTCATATGTGGACTTAGAGCCACATGTATGAAACAGTTTTGCTCACTTTTTTCCCCAAAATGTGAGTTTTAGACCAAAACCGTTTCATACATGTGGCCCTTAGTAGGCTATTTGTCTCAACCACAAGCCTCAAAATAGAAGGATAGAATGACCACTTACTGTACTTTGTGGTCTCATTTCTATTATGATTTTCTTTAGGTTTCAAAACAGGTTTGCCAGCACCTTAAGGTGCTTAAACTTAATTTACATCCCCAAAAACCCCCCTATTTGGAAAAATAACCCCCTTTAAAGGGAAAATATACAGACATGTATTGAGTATATCAACCCCACAGGTATTTCTCTTTTTTTTTATTATTCGGCTGTGAAAAAAAAAAAAGAAATGAAAAAAAATGTACAGGGGAGGGAGCGCTATTTGCTTTTTGGAACAAAGATTTTGTTTGATGCCATTTCAAATTTGCAATTCCCTAAAGGACCAGAACAAGATAAACCTTCTAGAAATCACCCCATTTTGGATTCAACACCCCTCTTAGAACTAATCTAATGGTGTATTGTGCATTTTGGGCACATAGGTTTTCCACAGTTTTTTTTTTTTAGCATTGGGTCATAAAGATGGGAGGAAAAAAAATAGTTTAGCAGTTGTTTTTTGGCTTCATTTTTACGCGTTCACCCTGTGGTTAAAATTTTGGATAACTATACTTGTAGGTCATACAATTACAATAATATATATTATATTATATATATTATATTATTTAAAATTTTTATATTTATTTATATATATTTATTCTTTTTATGTATTATTACTTCTTTACAACAGAAATGCATTTGCAAAAAATGGTGTTTTTATGATGTCATAGTCTGACAGCCATTACTTGTTTTATTTTCTGTATAAGTAGCTTATTCAGGGCTATTTTTTGTGCTGGATGAGTTGTTGTTGTCATTGGTACCATTATGGGATTCATATGGTGCTTTGATCACTTTTTATAAAGGTTTTTGGGAGATAGGATGAACAAAATACAGCATTCCTGGTAGTGATTTTATCTTTATTTTTTTTACGGCGGTCACCATGCAGTATAATTAGAGATGGGCGAATTGATTCTAACGAAGTGGAATTCGTTTAGAATTTCAGGAAAACTTCGATTCTGAACGAAGTCGAAGTTTGGGGTGATTCGCGTGAACGAAGCGTGTTGTTAATTGATAAAATGGCTGCGAGCACATGGCGTTACATGGGGCAAAGAAGTCTGGGAGGAACAAAGGCGTAGCATACATGACATGTGCAGAGATGAAGCCAATCAGAGACCGGCGGGATTCTGTGACGTCACCGCACTATATAAGTCCGGGTGCGATGCTAGGAGCTCATACCGCTCTTACTGTTCTGTGTAGGAAAGTTGCTGCCGCTGCTGCTCATGATATCTCATACTAAAGAACTAACTTTTATAGAGTGATTTTTTGGGGGTGTCACAGCTTGTCTCAGAGACTGCTTCTCTTATCTTCTAATTCTGATTTTGTGTGGTATTGGAATTGAAGTTCAGTGTGCGTCCAATTCAGCTGCATATACATTTTAATGCTATCTGCTCAGTTCTTGAGTACATTGAATATCCAAGGGTTATCTAAGCCTGTTGCTGTTGTATTCAGTTAAAGAAACAGCGTTTTTACAATCCAAATACCACTTAATTTTTGGTTGCTCATTTCTTTTGCACAATTTAGATCCAGGGGTTATTTAAGCGTTGTTCTGCTGTTGTGGTCACTAAAAGAAATGTTGTTTTTTTCACTGCCAAAGAAGAAATTTTGGCTGTAGCATAATTCATATCCGAAGGTTAACTACGAGTTTTTCTGTTGTTGTGTTCATAAAAAATACACACCATTTTAACACGCTACAAAGCTGGTAATTGTTGACAGCACATTTCTTTTGCGCAATTTACATCTAAGGGCTAACTAAGTATTTTTCTGCAGTTGTATTCAGTAAAAGAAACGTTGTTTTTCACCGACAAAGTAGAAATTTTCCCTGTAGCATAATTCATATACGAAGGTTAATTACGAGATTTTCTGTTGTTGTGTTCCTTAAAATACACGCCGTTTTAACACTCTACAAAGCTGGTAATTGTTGGCAGCACATTTCTTTTGCACAATTTACATCCAAGGGTTAACTATTTTTCTGCAGTAGTATTCAGTAAAATAAGCGTTGTTTTTAGCCGCCAAAGAAGAAATTTTGCCTGTACCAGAATACATATCAGCAGGTTAATTTGTAGTTTTTCTTTTGTGCTCTATAAAATACACTCCGTTTTAACATGCTACAAAGCTGGTAATTGTTGGCAGCACATTTCTTTTGCGCAATTTACATCCAAGGGTTAACTAAGTATTTTTCTGCAGTTGTATTCAGTAAAATAAACGCTGTTTTTCACCGCCAAAAAAGAAATTTTGCCTCTAGCATAATTCATAACCGAGGGTTAATTACGAGTTTTTCTGTTGTTGTGTTCCGTAAAATACACGCCGTTCTAACACGCTGCAAAGCTGGTAATTGTTGGCAGCACATTTCTTTTGCGCAATTTACATCCAAGGGTTAACTTAAGTTTTTTTCTGCAGTTGTACTCAGTAAAAGAAACTTTGTTTTTCACCACCAAAGAAGAAATTCTGTAGCATAATTCATATCTGAAGGTTAATTAAGCCTGTTTGTGCTTTTTATATTCAGTAAATAAACAGTGTTTTAAACGGCACATACAAGTAAATTTTTTCCTGCCATTTGTGGAGCGCAATTTATATCCAAGGGTTAGTGGGTTCATTTGGAGTCAAATACAGGGTGTGTATTTATCATATACAGATATCTTATTAAACAGAGTCGTACATTTTAGAACAAACATATGTCAGACAGAGAGGTGGCAGGCTCTTCACATGCGAGTGGCAGTGGCACAAACATTTCTGGAGCGGGCACAGGTCGCAGCACCGCAAGGGGACGTCGCAGCAGGGGTCACTCGGTGAGGCCAGAACTACCAGTGTCATCTACGGCCGTGTGTTGTTCAGCAACCCACTGGTTCTTGATTGGTTGAATAGGTCATCCATTTCCTCCCATATGACATCTGACAACCCCAGCCAAGAGTCGGTGGGAACGTCAGACACAACCCTTAGTTGGGATGGCCCGGGGGCCCGGGGCACGGCCCTCACCTGTCCTCAACCCGCCTCTGTCCCATCCGGTTCCCTCAGCCAGAGATCTACTATGTGGTCTGGGCTCAGCACCACTATACAGTGAAGATGAACAATTTGAGAAGGGGTTTAAGCAGCTACTTGGCAGCGAAGAAATGGGGCCAATATACCCTGCTTCTTGCAGTAGGCGGGAACGTATAGATGTGGAGAGTGGCATGGGAGGTCATGTTGTGAGGGGTCAGCCTCTGCATACCAAGACCGGTGATGAGGACAGCAGTGACGATGAAACACAAATCGATGATAATGTAGCCGACCGCACTTGGGAGCCGGGTGAAGCAAGGGCTTCATCATCGTCAGGAGAAGAGGGCGTCAGCTTGCGCGTCAGGCAGCTGCACAGCCAGCAAGTGGGTTGTGTGGCCGTGAGTCAACAGGGTAGCAACAGTATGAGTTCAGGAGCCAAGCAGCCACGGGGTAGAAAGCCCGCTTTGCAGGTCCAAGAAAGTAGCGGCATAGGGGAATAGGGGCGAGGCAGCGGCGGTAGTAGTCACTCAGTGCGGAGCGTTGGCGGTAAAATCAGCTACTCGACGGTGTGGCAGTTCTTTGCTAAGACACCGGAGGAGTCAAAAATAGGTATATGTAGAATCTGTGGGCAGAAAGTGAAGCGTGGCCAGGGAACTAACGTTGGCACCACGGCCCTGCGTCAACACATGCAGCTCACATTCGGTGGCCTGGGGGGAGAACCTGGCTCAGATGTGGTGGTCCATCCTGCCGCCGCCACAGCAGAGGCCAGTGGCACGCATGCCATTGCAGCCAGTCAAGGCTCCACCACCTCTGCAGAAGGGAGCTGTTACTCTTTGCCATCATCTCCCGGTCCAGATGCACTCTGCCACCCCAGTTAGAAGATCCGCTGGACTACTGGGCAGCCAAACTAGATGTGTGGCCGCAACTTGTCGAGTTTGCAGTGGAGAAGCTGTCCTGCCCGGCCAGTAGTGTGGCATCAGAGCGGGTGTTCAGTGCGGCGGGGGCCATCGTTACCCCAAGGAGAACCCGCTTGTCCACGAGAAATGTGGAACGACTGACCTTTGTCAAGATGAATGAAGTGTGGATCAGCCAGGATTTCCACACACCAATGCCTTAGGCGTCAGATTACATCAGCCATGACACCTCACCCAAACTTTGAGAAATGAGTCTGGATTCAAACTACCTGCCTCAGCCACTATTCTGATGCTGCCAACCGTCTGTGCCACATATCTGCTGACAGTTTCTCCATCTGCCTCCAACAATCTTTACCAGGGACTGGGATTGCCACCCACCTCCACACTGTCATTGTGCCACTCTATGACCTCATGCTGCTACTGTTGCTGGTGCCATGACATCCACACCCTGTCATTGTGCCACTCTCTGATCTCATGCTGCTGCTGCCGTCATCTCCACACTGTGTCATTGTGCCACTCTGTGGCCTACTCCTGTTTTTAACCACCTCCAGAATGTCATTGTGCCACTGTCTGACCTCATGTTGCTGCTGGCTGCTGCCGTGACCTACATACTCTGTCATTGTGCCACTGTCTGACCTCAGCTGCTGCTGTGGCTGCTGCCGTGACCTAACACACTCTGTCATTGGCCACTGTCTGGACCTCAGCTGCTGCTATGGGCTGCTGACTGACCTACACACTCTGTCATTGTGCCACCTGTGGCCTACTCGTGTTTTTGCCACCTCCAGAATGTCATTGTGCCACTGCTGACCTCATGCTGCTGCTTTTGGCTGCTGCCCTGACCTGCACACTCTGTCATTGTGCCACGTCTGACCTCATGTTGCTGCTGTTGCTCCTGCCATGACCTCCCACTCTGTCATAAATGCCACTCTGTGGCCTACTCCTGTTTTTGCCACCTCCAGAATGTCATTGTGCCACTCTCTGACCTCATGCTGCTGTGGCTGCTGCTGTCACCTCCTCACTCTGTCACTGATGTTGCCACCTGAGCCGTCAGCTTGTTTTTTTCCAGCTGTTGCTGCCATGACTTTATCAGGCTACATTCCCTCTTCAGTTTTTTGGTCAATTTTGCCCTCTTATGTGACCAGGGAATTTTATAGTGAAGTGAATCTAAGAGCGGCGGCAGTCATATGCGTGTCATACTAAAACACAACATTGTATGAAGACCAAACCAAGCTCCCTCTGCATATTTAAGCATGGCACAATGTTCTACAGCACCCTACAGGCTCTCTGCAGCCTGGAAATAGCTGTTTTTTAACGCGAATCGTCCCGAAGTAATTAGGACCAAAACAAATTTTGTCGGAAAATTCGGCGAAGTCGTCGAATCAAATTTTTGAGAAATTCGCCCATCTCTAAGTATAATGTTTATGCTTTACTGTTTTTGCACAATAAAAACACTTTTATTCAAAAGGGAAATCACATTTATGCATCACTATAGTCTGGGAGCCATAACTTTTTTTGGATTTCTGTGTCCAGAGCTCTATGGCTGTTTTTTTGTAAGATGAGTTGACATTCTTATTGGTACCAATTTGAGGGGACAGGACCTTTTGATCACTATTAAATCATTTTCTCAAAGGCAGGGTAAAGACATTTTTTTTATTCCTAGTAGTGTTTTTTTTATTTTTAACAGCACTCACCCTGAAGTATATTTGACATGTTAGTTGTACTCCATGGGTCGATACGGTTACAGCAATACCCAATTCATATAGTTTTCTTATGCTGTAGTTCTTTAACCCCTTACCGCCGGTGCCAGTTTTGGTCTCTCTGACAGAGCCCCATTTTTTAAATCTGCCATGACTTTATGTGAGAATAACTTTTTGACATTTTAACCTATCCATGTGATTCAGAGATTGTTTTCTCGTGACACATTGAGCTTTAAGACAGTAAGAAATTTTGATTCAAAAAGTCCTTGTTTATTTGTAAAAAATATCAAAGTATCGTGAAAAATTAGAAAAATTTATCATTTTCAAACTTCAAAAATTTCTGCGTGTACGACAGAATATTATTCCATCAAAATAGTTTTATAACTAGCATCTACCATATGTCCACTGTAGGTTGGCATCTTTTTTTTAAATGTCTTTTTTTATTTATGATATTAGGGGGCTTAGAAATTTAGTAGTAATTTTCACATTTTCAATAAAATTTGCAGTATACATTTTTCTTAGGGATCTGTCCAGTTCTAAACGTGATTTTGATTGCCTGTGTTAAAATACCCCATAAATGACCTCATCTAAAAACTAAACCCCTAACAGTATTCAAAACTGCAGTGGGAAAGTTTATTAGCCCATTAGTGTTTCACGGGAATTAAAGCAAAGTGGAGGTGAAATTTAAAATTTAACTTTTTTTTGCAGATTTTCAATTTTCAGCCATTATTCACAAGAACTCGGTAGATGTAATCAGGGAAATGCAACTTAATATTAATTCCACAGATTCAGCTGTTTCAGAGATATCCCATATGTGGCCCTAGTGTACTATTTGGCTCAACCACAAGCCCCAGAATAGGAGGTGCACCTACCGGACTCTGGGGTCTCATTTTCATTACAATTCAATTTAGGCACCATTTAAGGTTTGTGGACACCCTACGGGGCTAAAACTTAATAAACACCCTTAAAAATACCCCATATTGGAGAATACACCCCTTAGGGAATATCCAGGGGTGTAGTGAGTATATTAAACCCCCACAGGTGTTCACAAAATTTTTAGCTTAGGCTGGGAAAAAATGAAAAAAAAAATTCAAACAAACTGCAATTTTAGTGAAAATGTTGAATTTTTTACAAGGAATCCTGTAAAAAAAGCATCCCAAATTTTTTAAGCAATTTTTTCCAAGGGTTTGGCAAAAAAATTTTACTAATGTGGGTGTAAACTGCTGTTTGGGCGCATGGCAGAACGTACAAGAGATGGAGCGCTATTTTGCTTTTGGAACGCAGATTTCGGTGGGGTCATGTCGCATTTGCAAAGCCCCCAAAGTACCAGAACAGGAGAAACCTTCCAGAAGTCGCCCCATTTTGGATTCGACACCCCTCATGGATCTCATCTAGAGGTGTACTGTGCATTTTAGGTGTACAGGTGGTTCATAGTATTTTTTTAGTATTGGGCTATGAAAATGGGGGGGAAAAACGCAGTTCCGCCATTGTTTTTTGGGCTTCATTTTTACAGTGTTCGCCGGACGGGATAAATGAAAGGAAAACTTTACTGTGGGGGTCGGTACAATTGCAATGATAAAATTTATATAGTTTTTTATGTTTTATTAATTTACACAATAGATTTGGTCTATAAGAAATAGCTTTTTTATGTTGTCCTATTCTGACAGCCATAACTTTTTTATTCTTCTGTGCACGGAGCAGATTATGGGCTTGTTTTTTGCGAGATGAGTTGATGTTTTTATTAGTTCCATTATGGGGTGCATATGACACTTTGATTGCTTTTTATTAAGGTTTTAGTGAGGCATTTTGAACAAAATACAGCATTCCCGGTAGTGTTTTTTTTTTTTTTTTACAGCGATCACTGTGCGGTATAAATGACATGCTAGTTTTACTCAGCACGTCGATACGATTACAATGATACCCAATTTGTATTTTTTATAGGTTTTACTGCTTTTACACAATAAAAACACTTTTATTCAAAAAGGAAAACACGTTTTTGCATCGCCATAGCCTGAGAGCCATAACTTTTTTGTTTTTCGGTGTATGGAGCTGTGTTGGGTCTTGTTTCTTGCGGGATGAGTTGACATTATTATTGATATCATTTTTTGGGGACAAAAATTTTTGATCAGTTTTAAATCCATTTTTGGAAGGTAGGGTGAAGAAAATAAATGCCCAAACCTAGTATGTTTTTTATTTTTATTTTTAACAGCGCTCATCGCGTAGTATCCGTGACAAGTTAGATTTACTCTCTGGGTCAATACGATTATGGCGATACCCAATTTATATAGTTTTTTTATTTTGAAGCACTTTAAAAAAAAAAAAGGTGTTTTGTTGCGTAAAACAATATTTATGCATCACTGTCCTGAGAGCCATAACTTTTTTTTATTTTTCCATATACAGAGCTGTGTAAGGAAATTTTTTTTGTAGGTCGAATTGACGGTTTTATTGGTACAACCTTGGAGTTTATATGAGTTTTTGATTGCTTTTTAATCCATTTTATATGCTGCGGGATGAACAAAAAACACAATTCTGTGACAGTTTTTTATTTATTTATTTTACGGTGTTCCCTGTGCGGGTTAATTAATGTGATAGATTTATAGGGCAGGTCGTTACGCACGTGTCGATACCAAATATGTTTACTTGATTTATTTTTGATCTTTTTGGGGGCGATTTTTTGTGTTTGTGTTTTAATTTTTTTTCACTCTTAACACTTATTTTTACTTTTTTAACCTTTTTTTACTTTTTCTTCTAACAGCAATCGTACTAGTACTAGAACTGTGTACTGGTCGCCATGACAACTGCCTGTCACCATGCCCACAATGCATTGCGGGTATGGTGACATCACAGATGACCCCGGGAAGTGCCGTTCCCTTCCCGGGACCATCAGGCAGGAGATCGCTGCTGCACTGTAGTGCGGCAGCCGACGTGAGCAGGCAGGAGGAGTTCCCTCCTCCTGCCTGCGGCTTCATTATCGCACCCATTACAGGTTGCGGCAATGAAGCGTTAATCACCTGCGGCCGGAGCTCACTCCGGCTGCGGGTGATACGGCATGCGGCCAGTGGTAATTTACCGCCGGTCCCATGTCGCGATCATGCGCGGCTCGCCCGCAGGATCGCCAGGACGTATGCATAGGTCCATTCGCGGGAACGCACTTCCCAATTGGGCGTATGCATGCTTCCTATGTTGGGAAGGGGTTAAAGATAAGTTTTGTTATTGTGTAAAACAATATTTATGTATTGCTATCTTCTGATAGCCATAACTTTACTTTTTTATTTTTTTGCAGCATGAACTGACCTTTTCATTAGTACCATTTTGGTGTTTATTTGACTTTTTGATCACTTTTTATTTCATTCTATGTGCTGCGGGTTGAACGAAAATCTAATTTCTGTTACTTTTTTATGACATTTATCGAGCAGGTTAAATAATGTGACAGATTTATAGGCTAGGTTGTACACAATTTATGGAACATAATGATTTTGTTTTACAGTTGTTGGATTTTGTTTTGACACATAACTATTTTTTGTTTGATGGCACCTTTTATCACCAGATAAAGGGAGCAGCCATGGGCACAGTCTGTGCGCCAAGTTTTGCTAATTTATTTTTAGGTTGGGGGAAAGGTTGCTATTGTTTTTTTCTGAACACTTTGAAATATTCAAAGATCGGATTTTATTTTGGGGGCACTTTATAGATGATATTTTGATTTTTTGGGATGGTAGTGAAAAATTATTCATGGATTTTGTATTTAGACTCAATGATAAAGAAATTGGGATGAAATTCACGTTTGAAATTCATCGAGAGAAAATAATTTTTTGGATCTTCAAATTATGTTGGATGAAAACAAGCAGATTCAGACAAAGATATTTCAGAAAAATACGGCTACCAACAGTTTGTTACATTTTTCTAGCTGGCATCCACCTTCTCAAAAAAAGGGGATTCCCATAAGTCCATTTCTTAGGGCTCGTAGGAATTGCTCTTCTTTAGAGGCTTTTAATGAAGAATGTATAAAGTTAAAAGCACGTTTTTTAGGCAAGGGGTTTTTTCCCCAAAAAAAAGTTTGAGGAAGGCATTTTTAAAATGGCTTTTAAATAGAAAACAGAGGGACAAATTTATTAATTTAGTAAAAAGAAAAGGAAAAAACGATTTAAAATTTTTTGTATAGGGGACCTTTGATGATAGAGCCAAAGAAATTTAGGGGGATACTTAAAAAAGACTTGGCACATTTTTAGGGGGAAAATCCATTTTTCCTTTAGGTGAATCCTAAAAATCCCCAGTGTCACTTATAGAACGGCAAAAAACTTTGGAATTTAATTTGTACCTAGTCATTTTGGGGGGAGATGGGAAAAAAAACAAGGGTTTCAGTCCCCGGGGGGGTCATAAACCCTGGGGGCAACCCCCTTTATTCCGTCCCCCCTTCCCAAAATTTGGAAAAAACGAAGAATTTTGGGAAAAACCCATTGGGTAAAGAGAAACCCCCCTTGGGGAAAAAGACAATTCATCAATTTAAAACCCAAAGGGGGGATTTTTTTGGGGGTATGTGCCCCTTGCCCCCCAAAATCATGTGGGAAAAAAACCCTACAAGGGGGTTTTCGTCGTCTCTCGAAACATCCCAGTACATTTAAAAAACTAAGGGGACCCCCCACCCACGAACCCCATTTTGGGAAAGTCCCCCAAAAGTTTAAATTTTGAGATTTCTAATTTCTGGGGGCCCCTTTTATTGAAAAAACAGGGACCAAAGGTGGCGAATTTTGGGTGTTTATTTTTGGGGGCAGGGAAAAAGACAAGTGGGGTATACCCGACCTTTAATACAATTTTAAAACCCCCTAAAGGCCTAAAATGGAAACTTAGTTTCCCTTTTCCCCCCAAATTTAATTTGAATTTTTTCCCGAAATTCCCAAAATAAACTTTGAAGAAACATGAAAATTGGGATTAAGTACGGTCAGTGGGTTTAAAAGCACGGTTGAAAACAAATTTAAATTCAACATATGTTTTTTTTTCCTCCCTCCCCTCTCCCCCGCCACCCCTCTGCCTCTCTAGTGGGCCCTTTATTTTCCCCTTTTTTTGTAATGATTGGGTAAAGGTTTTTGACCCCTGTGAAAGGGAAAGGTTTTTTTATTTAACAAATTGGGATTATGTTTTATTGTTTCTGTGCATGGAGGGTTTTTTGGCCCCTGAATCATATGATATATTTCCCCCTCGCGTTGGGTTTTTTTGGGGGATGCCCAAAACCCGGGGGTAAATTACTAAACTAATTCATGTATAATTTTATCTATGTAAGATTTATTGGTTTTTGCTCGCTGAGTTTAAATTTTTTTCTAACTTTTTAAAACAGTAAAATTGATATTTGTTTTTATGCAGATTCAACCCGAGGTTTTAATGTATTAATATTTTTGGGTTGCTCCCATTGGACGTAATGAAAATTTGGTGCTAGCCGGGGATTTTGTAAGAAAAAATCCTTTTAAAAGGGGAAGGGGGGAGGGTGAAAGTGCGGGAGGGAAAAGGGGAAAAATAACGATAGGGGCCCGCAGCTTTTTTAAAATGAATATGTAAATTAAATGTAAAAGGAAATGGTTTTTGGGAATAGACAAAACAATTTGTGTACATTTCAATGGAATAAAGTATTTAATAAGGCCCCAGCAGCTTTTAAAAATAAATGTTTTTTTAGATTAAAGGGGAAGTGCTTTTTGGGGGAAAAAAATGACAATATGTCCCGTACAATGGAGTTTATATTTCCCCAAAGGGAAAATGCATATTAGAAAATGGAAGAGAAAGGGGTTTAAAAGGGGGTTGAAAAAAGCTGGGATTTTTTCTGTTAAATGTTTAAAACCTATTTTGCTATTCCCTTTTAGGAGACCCCGCAGAGGCAATAACAAGAAAAATGAGATGGAAGTCTAACACAGTCAGGGGTAAAATTTTCCCATTGATACATACGTTGGGGCGGGCCCGCATTGGGAAGATAGGAAGCAAGCCCGGGATGGGAAAGGCGAATTTGTCTGAGGTTTGGGGTTCCCAGGGAGCATGGGGGGCAGCAAAACAGCACATATTAAGAGGTGGCGTGCCCGGAGGGGCGGAAGGGGAGTGGGTTTTTTTGGATTACCGATGGCTAATTGGTGACACCCGAATAAAGGGTTTTAAACAACAAGAATAAAAGGGAATGAGCTTAGATCACATGGGACCCCCACCTCTAACCCCTGATGAAGCCAGGGGTTTTTGGTGAAAAACATTCGGGAGGTCGACAGACTTTTAAATTTTGATTTTTCACTCTTTCTAAGGGAAATTTTCCCCCTGTTGCAGACGGTGGGCCCCAAAAGGGGGGTTATTTGTTTTGTTGTCCAGAGATTAGGGACCCACTGCCCAATTAAAGGAAGGGGTTGGGGTCCCCTTTCTGGAGCTTGGTTTAAAATTGCCTTTTTTATATAAGGGCTTTTTCCCGTTTAAAAGGGGGTGCTCCACCAGACTTTAAAAATAGAAAAAGGAGCTACCTTCTTTTAAATTTGAAAGGGGGAAATGGGGAGGTTTTTAAAAACAGGTTTTTTAAAAAGTGTGTAAAGAGGTTTAAATTTTTACCTTTAAAAAAAGTTACTTTTTAAATGTTTTTTCAGATAGAGAACTTTATAGAGTTTAAGTTTTTCCTATTGGGAAAATAGTAAATATAGCAACTTGTAAGTCTGCACATGTCTAGGACGTACCAATATGTCCATTTGCGGGAATACCTTTCCCCCCTAGGAAAGAATGGGTTTTGTCCAAAATTCCCCGGGAAGGGTTAAAAAGAAGGTTAAAATACCTTTAAGTCTCAAAAGATCTTAACGAAAATTGCTGTAGACTTAGACCCTTTAAATTTAAACCCCCTGTTTCCCGAAAAATTTTTCAAAACGGGGGAAAAATACTTTTTTTTTTTCTTTCACCTCTCTGCTGAGAAAAACTTATAAACTTTTTTTATTTTAAATTTAATTTTTCAGGGGTTGAGCCCCCTACTTACTTTAAATTTTTTTGAAACTTTTTCAAAAAGCTATAGTATGGGGGGGGGGAAAAAATTAGGTAAACACAAATTTAGCAAAATAAAATAAAAAGAAAACAAAATCTATGCAAAGAATATATGCTTCATTTTAATTTTAAAATGGGAAAATTTAGGATTAATCAATTTGGCTGTGAAACAAATAGTCAACAGTTTTTAGTCTCTAAGAGGAAATTATATATGCAACTACTAATATCATTTATAAAAATAAAAGCTCATAGCTCACTTTAGATAAGATGTATCAAAATCCTTTTGACTGAGAGTCAGTTTGCATGACGGTTGCCCCTAAAAGGCTATTTGTAACTGTCGGATTGTTTTTTTTTTTTTTTTTTTTTTTTTTACTTGTGGTTTACAGTCAGAAACGAGTCCAATTCATTTTTACAGGATTTTGGATGCAGATCCACAATAAAAACACATACAAATGTTTTGGGCGCTTTTACAAGAGTTTTTTTATCCATCCCACATTATATCAATAGTAAATTTCCATATGTTTTCTGTGTGAAATATGACCAAAGAATAAACATGTTCTAAAAAATTTTAAAGCGAAAAACCGACTGCCGAATAAATGCATTGTATGAACTAAATCACATATTTTCTGTTGATGTCAATGAGAATGGTTTATTTTCAGTTTCAGACAAGTTTTCAAGTAGGATTCTCTATGGATTTTGACTTTCCTCGAGTTGCAGCGGCAGAACGGCCTTCCCCAACACACTCTGATATGCGATGTTTCCACCCGTTGGAATTCCAGCCTGCACATGTTGGACCGACTGTATGAACTAAGAAAGGCCATTAACGATTTTTTGATGATCCAGGCGGACAGGAGTACTCCCCTGTGTAACTTTGATGTCAGCCAGTGGCAGCTCATGTGTGACACCTGCCGTTTGTTGAGGCCATTCGAGGAGGTCACGCCTTGACTACAGGATGAATAACGTCATTCCACTGCTTCATGTCCTGGAACAGATGCTGAAAAATCTGTCTGGGCAGGGGGCTGGAGACATGGCGACTACATCTCGTGGCCACATGAGTCCGGTGGGGACTGAAATGGAGGAGAAGGAGGAGGGCATTGGAGCAGAAGCATTGTCTGGTGAAATGAGTGGATTTTCTACCCAGGTGACAAGAGAGGAGGAGCAGGAGCAGCTGGAGGAGGTAGATGGAGATTAGGAAGATGAGGCAGATGACCCGCAAGCACCGTGGCAGTATCAGTGGAGATGGAGGCAGGGAGCCCCCCGGAGTCAACTTGTGCAGATGGCCCGCAGCATGCTGATTTGCCTGGCTAGTGACAGCCGAATAGCCCAGCATCCGGCAGAGGGATGACTTCTGTCTCTCCACCCTATTGGACCCTCGCTACCGTCCTAATTGGGAGACTTTTTCCCAGCTATTGAGAGGGAGGACAAATCAATATACTATGGGGAAATTTCCTACGTAGTCAGTTGGCCGCTGCCTATGTGCGGCCATCGTCCCTCCTCTGACAGGTCTGCCCGGGGGGTTCCTCAGCGCTCACGTACTAACGACGCGGCTGCTGGGGAAGGTGGGAAGGTAGGAGCAGTACCAGCCTCCATCAGCAGCAACCTAAGTCTGGAGTCACTGATGAGCAGCTTCCTTCACCCGCCAAGTGAGGAGGCAGTTCGCCAGCCAGCAGCAGGACCTGGAGCAGACCTGAACCAACAGGTGGTGGTTTTACTTGGACAGCACTCTGCCACCCCAGTTACAAGATCCGCTGGACTACTGGGCAGCCAAACTGGATGTGGGGCCGCAACTTGCCAGTTTGCAGTGGAGAAGCTGTCCTGCCCGGCCAGTAGTGGCATCAGAGTGGGTGTTCAGTGCGGCAGGGTCCATCGTTACCCCAAGGAAAACCCGGGCTTGTTCACGGGAAAATGTGGAACGACTGACCTTTGTCAAAGATGAATCAGCGTGGATCGGGCCCGGATTTCCACACACCAATGCCTTAGGCGTCAGACTACATCAGCCATGACGCCTCACCCAAACTGGAGAAATGAGTCTGGGTTCAAACTACCTGCCCCCAGCCACTATTCTGATGCCGCCACCCGCCTGATGCCCCACATCTGCTGACAGTTTCTCCATCTGCCACCAACCATCTTTACCAGGGACTGGGTATTGCCACCTACCTCCACACTCTGTCATTGTGGGCCCCTTTATGACCTCATCTGCTGCTGCTGTTGCTGGTGCCGTGACATCCACACTGGTCATTGTGCCACTCCTCTGACCTCATGCTGTTGCTCCTGCCGCCGTCACCTCCACTCTGTCATTGTGCAACTCTGTGGCCTACTCCAGGTTTTGCCACCTCCAGAATGTCATTGTGCCACTGTCTGACCTCATGCTGCTGTGACCTCCCCTCTCTGTCATTGTGCCACTCTGTGGCCTACTACTGTTTTGACACCTCCAGAATGTCTTTGTGCCACTGCCTGACCTCATGCTGCTGCCACCGTCACCTCCACTCTCTGTCATTGTGCCACTCTGTGGCCTACTCCTGTTTTGCCACCTCCAGAATGTCATTGTGCCACTGTCTGACCTCATGCTGCTGCTGCTGTGACTTCCACTCTCTGTCATTGTGCCACTCTGTGGCCTACTCCAGTTTTGCCACCTCCAGAATGGCATTGTGCCCTGTTGGACCTCATGCTGCTGCCACCGTCACCTCCACTCTCTGTCATTGTGCCACTCTGTGGCCTACTACTGTTCTGCCACCTCCAGAATGTCATTGTGCCACTGTCTGACCTCATGCTGCCGTTGCCGTTACCTCCACACTGTGTCATTGTGCCACTCTGTGGCCTACTCCAGTTTTTGCCACCTCCAGAATGTCATTGTGCAGGCTATGTGCAGCCTGGAAATAGCTGTTTCTTAACGTGATTCGTCCCGAAGTAATTCGGACTGAAGTTATTTTTGTCGGGAAATTCTGCGAAGTGAACGATCCGAATTTTTGAGAAATTCGCCCATCTCTAGTGCTGATAATAAGCAAACTACCGAAAATCTTCCTCTGCAGAACAGAAAGTGTCAGACTATCATTCTGCCTAATGGCCAAAGTGAAAACTGCAGGACTTAAGAAACATAAAAATATTAAGAAAATAAAATTAACAAAAAAAAAAAAAACATAACCAAAAATTCCTAAAAAATGTGTTTAACATAAAAATGTGATTTAAACAATAAGTAATTTTTTGATGACACATTTGGCGACATGTATGAAAGGGTTTTTCACCCTTTTTCTGGCGTACAATGCATCTGAGCCGGCTACAATGTCTAATGCACCTAACGTATGTGTTAGACGCATTGTTCGTAAGACTCGACACTTTCGAACGCGCCTAACATGAAGGGGTGTTCTGGAGGCGTTATGGAGGTGTGTTGCACATATAAAATTAGACACATATATGAATGTGGTTCAGCAAACCTAGGTGCATTACTGCTCCGACAGACAGACCTGTTTCAATGTGGTCTGCCTGAGCCTGAAGAGTCGAAGTAAAGATTTTCTGAAGGGGCAAAAATATCCAATATTTCTCAACTTACACCAGTACATTAATAAAAAGTAATTTATTTAATTTTCAAACTGTATAAAATTTAATTATTTAAATGTAATGAAAAATGGGATCATGTAAAATTAATATAAAAATATAGAATATCTCCAAAATATAGAAATATCTTGTATAAAATGTATTTAAACTTCATAGAATCTTAAACTAATTTGACATTAAACAACACACTGATGTTGTTGTTCAGATTTTTATATTTTAAATTTTGACTACATTAAATTTGAAATTTATTTTGCTGCTCTCACCCTTTATTCTACATACGGCAAGAGCCAGCACACCACAGGTCTTGCTGAGACCTGTGGTCCTGCAAGCAAGATCAGTACAATAGTTTCTATTCAATGACATGCTATTCTAATGACTTCTCTTATTTCCAGCCTGTCTATAACCTTAATACATGTTAGGCGCATTACTTATGCGCCTAAGTTCCGTAAGGCGCCTAACACATAAGCGAGGCGCGTCGAACTTTACACTCCATTCATGAATGAACAAAAATCACTTCCATACATCAGACGCATTGTACACTGAAAATGAGACTCGACAATTCACTTTGACGCGCCTTCCTTCATACATACATCTTTAAGTGCAATGGTGTCCATGGCCATTAAGGTGTTTTTGTCCTCAAGTCATATTCAAAAAACAAAAAAGATCAAATTGCTAGAATTATATTAATGCACCTGCCTTTGGAAACCTCTTATATATCAAGCTGCAGATTAATGATTAACAAAAGTTTGGTTACATCAGGTAAATAGAGGCCTGATATTTTATGCCAGGCAAAATCAGTAGCAATAGAAAACAAAATCTTCCCGTGTGTGCCTTTTGCTATATCCTCCTTGTCATTTAGTCAGCAGCAGCACACAACAGGGAGAAAGAAAGTAATTTTATCTTATATTAAAGAACAAATCCAAGAGAGTTAGCCACAGAAAATGATTGCAACTTCAGTTGTTTGCTTCAGATTAAATTAATACTTAATTGCACATCACATTTTAACACCTGTATTGCCAGATGCCTGCTAAGCCTCAGAGTCTCTTTATTCTCAGCAGCAAATTTTCTCATAACATACCAATGAATGTGATGAATGTCTAATATGTATGGGTATTAATATATTATGTTGATATACTCAGATTTCAATCCTTGGGAAGGAAATGCTCTGTGTGGTGTTTGTGGCTAGACACATGCTAGAGAAAGATTAGTGTAAGTTAACTCTTAGTACGTCTTTGGAGACTCCATAGAGCTCTAGCTGCCAGTTGCGATCTTGAAACCTATTCATTTCTGATTCTTGGAAACATTTTAAGTACACATTCAGTATTACAGTGTTTATTTTTAAAAATAGCCCAAGAGAATATTTTGGGAAAGTGTTTTTTTCCTCAAGGGATGTTGGGCCCTTTTACAAATAAGGGTTTATTTTCCCGCCCCATTTTGTCACAGATAAATGATGTTATGTAAATCTGATTTTAAAGCACAAGGGAAAATTGAAAATAGCAGATAATTTATAATTAATACTTTAATTTTTAGGAAATTTCCCCTGTTAAAAGGGCAATCAGAAATTAAAAAATTTCGGGGGGGGTTTTTTAAAAATTTAAATTTTAATTAGCGTTCCTTTTGCCTGAGACCAATCATCCCTTGTCCCAAAAACACTGTAATTTTTTAAAATTTTTTTGGGGCCAGGGAATTTTTCCCAAAATGAGGCTATAATTTTGTTTTAATTTATGAAAACCCCAATTGCCCCTAAATGTCCCTTACGCCCGAGGTGTTTTAGGGTAATGTAAAATAAAACCTTTACCGGGTTGCAAATTGGTCCCTTAATTTTTTTTTTTATTGAAACTAGGGGATGGGCAAATTTTCCCAAAATTTGGTTTTGTTCACTTCCCCCGGATTTTCGGCAAAAAAAAAACTTTGTTCCAAATTTTATTTGGGGGCCAAAATTCCTTTAAAAAAACAGCTATTTCCAGGCTGCACAGAGCCGGGCGGGGCTTTTTGAACGTTGTGTTTTTGTTTAAATTGGGGGGGAAAGCTTGTTTTTGGTTTTTTAAAATGGGGTGTTTTAGTATGACACGCAGAATCCCCCTTCCCCCGCTTTGGGAAATCGTTTCCTAAAAAATTTTTCCGGGCATTAAGGGGGCCCCCCCAAAACTACCAAAAAACTAAAGGGGGGGAAGGGTTGCCTGAAAAAATATGGTAGCGACAGCTGGAAAAAAAAACGGGGGCCCTCAGGTGGCAACATCAGGCAGAGTGGGGAAAGGTTCAGGGCAGCCAGACCAAAAGCATGAGGTCAGACGGGGCACTGATATTGTGGGGGGTGGCAAAAAAAACCAGGAGTGGGCCCACGAGGGCCCAAAAATGAAAACATTTGTGTAGGTTACAGCAGCGCCCCCAGCAGCAAAATAAAGGTCGGGCAGTGGCAAATGACAGAGTGTGTAGGTTAGGGGCAGCAGCCAAAGCAGCAGATGGGGAAAGAGGCACAAATAAACAGTGTGTAGGTCCGGCAGCCCCACAGCGGCATGGGTGGGGACAGTGGCACAAGGGACCCAGTGTGTGGGTTTCACGACGCAGCCACAGGCAGCATGGGGGTTAAAGGACAGGGGCCCAAAAGGGAACTTCCGGAGGTGGAAAAAATTAGGAGTGGGCCCCCGGGGGGAGAAGGGACAAAAGTGTGTATTTCCCGGGCTTCACCCAACAGCCCCCAGCATGGGGTTTCAGCAGTGGCACAATGACTTTTCTGGAGGGGGTTTAAAAAACAGGAGTAGGCCACAGAGTGGGACAATGCCAGAGGGGAGGCCCGGGCAACAGCCCAGCACGCAGAGATCGGGACAGTGGGCACAATGATTTTGGGGAGGTGGTTTTAAAAAAACAGGAGAGGCACAAGGGGGGACAATGACAAAGTTTTTTGGTCACGGCAGCAGCCCCACCCAGCAGCATGGGCCCAGACAGTGGCCAATGACACGTGTGTGGGTCACGGCGGGCCCCCACAGCAGCGGCTTTGAGGTCGGGACAGTGGAACCGGGGAACAGATTGTGTAGGTAACGGAAACCCGCCACCCCGCAGCAGGGGGGGTCAGCAGTGGCACAATGACGGGTTGTAGGCCCGGGAAAGCAGCCACAGCAGCAGCATGGGTCGGGCGGTGGCACAATAAACTTTGTGTAGGTTCACTGCGCACCCATGGGGGTTCAGACATTTGGCCCCAAGGGGGCCCCCCCCGTGTTTTGGGTTTACGGGAGCAACAGAAAGAGGTCAGCCCAGTGGAAACAATGACATTTTGGAGGTGGTTTAAAAAGGGGAGAAGGCCACGAGGGGCACAATGACCCGGTGTGAGGTCACGGCAGCAGCCACAGCAGCCCCTAGGGTCCCCCCTTTGGCACAAGGGACACGTGGTAGGTCACGGCAGCAGCAGCATGGGTGGGACATGAAAAAATTGCTTTTGGAGGTGGCAAAACAGTAGGGGGCCCATGAGTGGCAAAAGGGATTGAAAGGGGGGGGTGAGGGGGCGGGCAGCAGCATGAGGCCCGACGTGGCACAATGCCCTTCGGGAAAGGGGTGGAAAAAAAAACAGGGTGGGGCCCGAGGGGGCCAATGACACAGTGGGGGAGTTCCGGTAGAACCCAAAAGCAGCAGCATGGGGTTCCGCCCAGTGGCAAAAATGACATTCAGGAGGTGGCAAAAACGGGGTTAGGCCACAGGGGTGGCAAAATGACAGAGTGGTAGGTGACCCGGCAGCAGCCCAGCACCCAGCATGAGGTCAGACAGGGGGCATTTGACAAAAAAGGTGTAGGTCAAGGCAGCAGCCACAGCGAAAACCCATTAGGTAAACCCAATTTGGCCCCCAAAGGAAAACAGTGTGAAGGTCCCCCGGCCCCAGCGGGCCACGGCCAGCAGCAGACGGTTCGCAGTGGAAACCAAATAAAATTCGGGAAAGGGGGGAAAAAACGGAGGGGCCCAGAGGGGGGCCCAATGACACAGTGTGGGGGCCCAGGGGAAGCACCCAAACCCCAGCAGTTGAGGTCGGGGAAGTGGCCCAATTACATTTCAGGACGTGGAAAAAAAAAACAGGAATGGGCCCAAAAAAAGTGGCACAATGACAGAGTGTTTTTAAGGTAAAGGGGGGTAGAACCCCACACCCGGGGGCATAAAGGTCAGACGTGCACAATGACCCAGTGTGTGGGGTCACGGCACCCAGCCACACAGCACCCTGGGGTTGACAGTGGCACAATAAATTTTCTGGAGGGGGCAAAAATGGGGAGTGGGGCCACAGGTGGGACAAGGGACACAGTGTGAAATTCACGGCATGCCACGGCAGAATGAGGTCAGCCGGGACAATGACTTTTCTGGAGGTGGAAAAAACCGGGGAGGGGCCCAAAACAGAGGGGGCCCTTGACACAGAGTGGAGGCCCAAGGGCAGCCCCCCACAGCAGCAGCATGAGATCAGACGTGGCACAAGGCCCTTTCTGGGGGTGGTTAAAAAAAAGGAGTGGGGCCCCGGGGTTGGGACAATGAAAACAGTTTTTTAGGTCACGGCCCAGCACCCAAACAGCAGCAGTCCTTTGAGGTCAGACAGGGGCCCAACAATGCCCAGGGGTAGGTCCCGGCAGCACCACGCACCCGAATGGGGGCAGGACTTGGCACAAGAAGGGTGTGTGGGTTTAGGGGAAAACAGCCCCCGCAGCAGCATGGGGTCAGACAGGGGGCACAATGCCGTTTGTGGGGTCACGGGGGGCAGCCACAGCGGGCAGATGAGGTCAGGACAGGTGGCACAATGACCAGGGTTTTCGGTCACGGAAGCGCCGCATGAGGCCCGACATGGCACAATGAATTCGGGGAGGTGACTGAAACGGGAAGTAGGCCCAGGGGGACAATGCCAATTTTGGTAGGTACGGCAGCACCACAGCAGCTTTTTTGGGGGTCAGACATGGCACAATGACCCCGGTGTGTGGGGTTCACGGGGCACCCAGCACCCTGGGGGCAGCCCGTGCCAAAAATGACATTCTGGGGGGGAAAAACCCTTTTGTGGGCCACTGGTGGCCCCAATGTTGAGAGGGGAAAGGGGACGGGCGGCAGAAACCCAAGGGGTAGACAGGGGGCAAATGCATTTGGAGGTGGAAAAAAAGGGAGTAGGCCACAGAGTGGGAAAAACCCACGTGGGGAGTTCAGGCGGGAAGGCCACAGCGCAGCTGAGGTAAAAACATTGGAAAAAATAAATTTCAGGGGGTGGGAAAAAACAGGAATGGCCACAGGGGGCACAAGGGCCCGGTGTGTGGGTGAGGGCAAGCACCCCCCAGCAGCAGCATGAGGTCGGGACGTAGATAAGCCAGGTGTAGGTCACGGCAGCAGCCACAGCAGCGCATTAGGTCAGACAGTGGCACAATGCCCCCGTGTGTAGGTCAGGGCCCGCGCCCCAGCCGCAGCATGAGGTAAAAGGACAGGGGCCCCAAAAAGGGAATTTCTGGAGGTGGAAAAAAACAGGATTTGGGCCCACAGAGGGGGAAAAGGGGACCACAGTGTGGGGGGTTTAACGGGCAGCACCCACACCCGCGGGCTTTGGGTCGACAGTAGCAAAATTTGACTTTCGGGGACGGGGCCCAAACAAAAAAAGGAAATGGGCCCCACAAATTTGGCACAATGAAGAGTTGTAGGGAGGGGGTAGCAGCCCCCAAGAGCAGTGGGGGTCGGGCCAGTAGCACAATAAACCAGTGTGTAGGTCCCCGGCAGCACCCCCAAAACCCAAGCAGCATGAGGTCAGACCGTGGGCACAATGACAGAGTGTGTAGGTCACGGCAGCACCCACAGCGGGCATGGGGTTGACAGGGGCACAATGACATTCTGGAGGTGGAAAAAAACGGGGAATTTAGGCCACAGGGTGGGAAAAATGACACGTGTGGAGGTCACGGGGCAGCCCCCCAGCGCGGGCATGAGGTAAAGACAGTGGACAATGCTCAGTGTTTGGGTCACGGCAGCAGCCACAAAAGCAGCATGAGGTCAGACATTTGGCACAATGACAGAGGTGTGGTCACGGCATCAGCCACAGCACCCGGCATGAGGTCAAACATTTTGGCCAATGACATTTGGTGTGGGGTCACGGCAGCAGCCACACCCGCGGGAAAAAGGGGGTTTAAAGCCATTTGGGCACAAGACAAGTGTGTAGGTCACGGCATAAACCCCCACAGAAGCAGCATGAGGTCAGACAGTGGCCCCCAAGGACAGGTGGGGGTTTCCCGGCATCACCCAAACAGCAGCAGAAAGAGGTCAGAAGTGGCAAAATAAACAGTGTGTAGGCCCAGGCAGGGGCCCAGGCAGCGCATGAGGCCCGCCCGGTTGGCACAATGCCCGAGTGTGTAGGTCACGGCATCAGCCACAGCAGCAGATGAGGTCAGCCAGTGGTCCCAATGACATTCTGGTTTGTGGCAAAAAAGGAGTAGGCCACAAAGGGGGACAATGACACGTGTTTTGGTGGGGGCAGCAGCACAGCACCCTTTGGGGTCGACAGGGGCCACAATGACCCCGTGTTTTGGTCAGGGCCCCGCACCCAACAGCTGCAGCTTGAGGTAGACAGTGGCAAAAGGGACAGAGTGTGTAGGTCACGGCATCAGCCACAGCAGCCCCATGAGGTAGACAGTGGCCCAATGACAGAGTGTAGGTAGGGCCCAGACCCTCAGCCACAGTATGGGGTTTAAAGAGGGGAAACACAATGACATTTGGAGATAGAAAAAAAATTAGGATAGGCCACAAAAGGTGGGAAAAAGACACATTGTGGGGGTAGGGGCCAGCAAGCCACAGCAGCAGCATGGGGAAAAGCCCAATGGCACAATGCCTTTTGGGAAAGGGGGGAAAAAAACAGGAGTAGGCCACAGGTGGGGAAAATTTGACACGTGTGGGGGCCCAGGGGCAGCGGGCCCCCCGCAGCGCTGATTTTCGACGAGGCCCCCAAGGGACATTCGGGGGGTGGCAAAAACGGGGGAGTAGGCCAAAAGGTGGGACAATAAAAACGTGTGTAGGTAGGGCAGCCCCCCACCGCAAAAAGTTTGAGGTCAGACTGTGGCACAATAAATTTCCCCTGGAGGGGCCCAAAAACCTGGAATTGGCCACGGAGTGGCACAATGACAGAGTGGGGTAGGTCACGGCAGCAGCCCCCGCACCCGCTTGATTTCAGAAAGTGGCAAAAAATCGTTTTGGGGGGGTTTGGCAATAACTTTGTGGCCACGAGTGGCACAATGAAAAATTTTGGGAGGAAACGGGCGGGGTGGGAGCAACACCCATGAGGTCAGAGAGGGGCAAAAATTGACACGTGTGGGGCCGGGCAGCACCCAACAGCAGTAGCTTTTGAGGTCAGACATTTGGACAATGACGAGTGTGGGGGGGTTTGGCAATACCAGTCCCGGGGAAAAAGTTTGGTTTGGGTGGCAAATGGAGAAATTTGGCAGCAGATTTTGTAGATCAGGGGGGTTGGGGCCCATAAAAAAAATTGGGGGGTTTGAGGCAGGTTTTTTAAACCCAAAATCATTTCTCCGGGTTTGGGTAAGGCATCAGGGCTGATGTAGTCTGACCCCCTAAGGAAATTGTTGTGGGGGAAAATCCTGGCCGATCCATGCCGATTCTTCCGACAAGGGGTCAGTGTTCCACTTTTTAACCGTGGCAAGGGGTTTCTCCTTGGGGTAACTTTGGGCCCCCCGCCGCACTAAACACCCGCACTGATGCCACACTACTGGTCGGGCGGGGCGCTTCTCCATGAAAAACTCGGCAAGTTGGGGCCCAACATCCGTTTGGTTTGCCCAGTAGTCCGCGGATCTTCTAACTGGGGTTTGGCCCAAGTTTTTCCAAGTAGGCCTCCCCCCCTTTTGGTTTGGGGGCCCTTTTCCCTCCAGGTCCGGCTGCTGCTGTGGCGCCCTGCCCCCCTTCACTGGCGGGGGGAGGAAACCCTGTCATCAGTGACTCCAACTTGGTTTTCTGGGGTTTGGAGCGGTCTGCCCCGACCCCCCCCCTTTCCCCCCGGGCACCCGCGGCATTTGTACTTGAGCGCTGAAAAAACCCCCCGGTCAGACCTGTCGGGGAAAGGGGCCCAATCCCGCAAAATAGGCAGCCCCCCAAAATGATTAGTAGGATTTCCCTATAGTATTTGAGTTTGTCCCCCCTCTAAAATAGCGGGGGAAAAAGGCCCCCATTTGGACCTGTGGGCGAGGGTCCAAGGGGGCGGGGAGGGCCCCAGAAGCCCTTCCCTCTGCCGGATGTGACTATTGGCTGTCACTAGCCGGGGCAAATCAGCATGCTGGGGGCCATTGCAAAAAGTGACCCGAGGGGCTCCCTGCTCCATCTCCATTTGTATACTGCCAGGGTGCTTGGGGTTTATTTTCCCCTCGTTTCCTCATCCCCAAATCACCTCCCCCCAAAGTTGCTCCTGCTCTCCTCTTTGTCACCTGGGTAGAAAAAACACCTAAATTTCACCGGGCCTTTTTTTCTGCCCCAAATGTCTCCCCCTCCTCCTTTTTCAGCCCCCCCGGGACCCCCTTTGTGGCCGCGAGATGTAGTCCCCACGTCCCCCAGCCCCCCTGCCCAGACAGTTTTTTTCAGATCTGTTCCAGGCAGGAAGCAGGGAAAATAAATTTTAACACCCCGAAAGGTAAAGGCGGGGGGACCCCCTCAAAGGGCCCTCAAAAAAACGGCAGGTGCCCAGGGCATTGAGTCCCCACGGGCTGACATCAAAGTTACCCGGGGAGTACTCCTGTCCGCCTGGTCATCAAAAAATCGTTAATGGCCTTTCTCAGTTAAAAACAGCGGTCCAACATTTGCAGGGGGAAATTTCCAAAGGGGGGGAAAACTCGCATTCAGGGGTGTGTTGGGGGAGGCCATTCTGCCGTGCAACTCGAGGAGGGTGTTCCTGGCTTTGTTAAAGAATGGATGAAAAGGGATGCCAAAATTTTCCCGGCCATTTTTTGGGAATTTTTCTGAAAATCAGTGGAAGCTTCAGGAAAACCTTTTTTTACAAAACCCGATTGAAAACTTGCGCATGCAGGGCGCCATGGACCATCCCCCCTCGGGTTTCAGCGCGGGGCACCAAAGGTTTCCCCCATTTTTCCGTCCCATGGTTCCGATTTGCAGTTGGGGGCGGAGAAAGGGGAAAACCACCCCATCGAATTTTTTGCTGGGATGACGCGGGGGCAGTTCCCCCTGTGTTTACTTCGGGTTTGCCGAGGCAAGCCCAGGTTTTAGAATGGTGACACGCTGTGCCCCCACATGTGGTTGTTGGAGCAAATACTTGTGGAGGCTAAAATGGTGTGGTGGAAATAGGAGGAGGCGGACATTGGCGCAGGGGACAGCGGGTTTTAAACCGGGGGGGAGGAGGGAAAACAGGCGTCTTTTGTCCAAGTTGTTGGTGTGCCTGGGCGGAAGAAAATTCACCCAGTGGGCCGTTTAAAGGGCCCTGTTTCTGGGGGGGCCCCGACCGTAGTTACGCTCCCGACGTTCCCCCGGTGCGTGCAATTGGAACAAAACGATAAACTTTTGGACTGGTCCACCTTCTTTTCTACATAAAATTTTTGAAAGTTGGTTTTTGGTCTGGCCTTTTTTTTTAAAAAAAAATTACGGCTTGGACTCTCCATCTCGACTCGAGCACAGCCATTAGTTCTCTGACGGTGCGCTTTCCCACCATTTGAAAGGGAGGAGGACTGCAGCACCAACAATATGGACAGGAGCTTGGTCAGCTTCGACATCTCCCCTAGGATGTTTGGGACACGCAACTCTTGTCTCCTTTGCAATCGCCTCGCTGAACGACTGCTTGCGTCATGAGTTCAAGGAGCAGTAGCAATCTGGACACGGGAAGCTGATGTTCCAAATAGAAACATCTCCCTTCAGTAGAGTTGTGGAGGCTGACTGCTGCAATGCATGCGGGCCCACTGGTGTCTGCTGCTTGCTGTTGCTGTGGCAAGCATGAATGGACCCACCAGGGGCGTCGCAGCAGATATATCCGGGTCTCGTGCCCCGAATATATTGCCTCTGCCCCGAATGTATACATATCCCCGGCCGCCTCATACACTACGTAGCGCAGCGCCGCATGTTTTTCGCAACGCGCGGGCGACGGTGTCGAGCGACTACTATATTTATTGACCCAGCTCCGCTCATTGCTCGCGCTCCCTGCGCATGATCAGAGGAGAGCACGACCTTCCTCTGACTGCCTGGCTGCTGAGCTTCTGTACAATGCGGCCACCTATAACGGGGGCGGCACAGCAGGAGTTTGATGTGCTTTTTTTTTTTTTAAACTTTTTTTTTCTGGCCCCCCAGCGCTGCTCCGCCCTCTCTCTCTCCCTGGCAGAGCGCTCAGCTGAAGTCAGGAGCTGCCAGAGAGAGAGCAGCGATGCCCCGCCCAATCCTCCCCATCACAGCGAGGACAGGAAGGAAGAATCTCCTCGGGTCCCTGCAGGAGAGGTAAGTGAAGGCGGGGGAGGAGTGAGATAACTTGCTGTGTGAGTGGTATGCTTAAGAGAGACAATGGCTGGGGGAGGAGCTGTGAGAGACATGGCTGTGGGGAGGGGAGGCTGTGGGAAGGGTAGCTGTGGAGGGAGCTGTGAGAGACATTGCTGTGGGGAGGGGAGGCTGTGAGATGACATTGCTCGTGGGGAGGGATGCAGTTGGGGAGGTGAGCAGTGAGAGACATTGCTGTGGGGATGGAGCTGTGGGGAGGAAGGCTTTGAGAGACATTGCTGTGGGAATGTGGAGGCTGTGGGGAGGGAGACTGTGGAAGACCTTGCGTGGGAAGTTGAGGCTGTGAGAGACATTGCTGTGGGGAGGGAGGCTGTGGGGAGGGAGGCAGTGGGAGACATTGCTGTGGGAAGGGAGGCTGTGGGAGGGGATGCTGTTGAGAGACATTGGCTGAGGGGAGGGCGGCGAGGCTGGTGAGAACATTGCTGTGGGAGGAGGCTGTGTGAGACATTGCTGTGGGAAGGGAAGGCTGTGAGAGACATTGCTGTGGGAAGGGGAGGCTGTGAGAGACATTGCTGTGGGAAGGGGAGGCTGTGAGAGACATTGCTGTTGGGAGGGGAGGCTGTGAGAGACATTGCTGTTGGGAGGGGAGGCTGTGAGAGACATTGCTGTGGGGAGGGATGCTGTGGGGAGGGATGCTGTGGGGAGGGGATGCTGTGGGGAGGGGATGCTGTGGGGAGGGGAGGCTGTGGGAGACATTGCTGTTGGGAGGGGAGGCTGTGGGAGACATTGCTGTTGGGAGGGGAGGCTGTGGGAGACATTGCTGTGGGGAGGGGAGGCTGTGAGAGACATTGCTGTGGGAGGGGAGGCTGTGAGAGACATTTTCCAGTGGGTAGGAGCTGTGAGAGACATTGCTGTGGTTAGGGGAGGCTGTGGGGAGGGGAGGCTGTGGGAGACATGGCTGTGGAGGGGAGCTGTGGGGAGCGGGAGGTGGAGGGGAGCTGTGGGGAGACAAGCTGTTGGAGGGGAGGCTAGTGAGAGACATTGCTGTTGGAGGGGAGGCTGTGAGAAGACAATGTGCTTGTGGGGAGGGAGGAGCTGTGAGAGACATTGCTGTTGGGATGTGGAGGCTGAGGATGAGACATAGCTGTTGGGGAGGGATGCTGTGGTGAGGGTAGGCTTTGAGAGACATTGCTGGTGGGGGAGTGTGAGGCTGTGGAGAGACATTGCTGTGGAGGGAGGCTGTGGGAGGGGAGGCTGTGGGGAGGGAGGGCTGTGGTTAGACATTGCTGTGGGGAGGGTATCTTGATGGGAGACATTGCTTGGGTGAGGGGAGGCGGTGAGGAGACATTGCTGTGGGAGGTGAGCTGTGAGAGACATTGCTGGGGGAGGGAGGCGCGGCCTGTGAGAGGACATAATGCCTCGTGGGAGGGAGGCAGTGGGGAGGAGCTGAGAGTACATTGCTGTGGGGAGGGGAGGCGGTGAGAGACATTGCTGTGGGGAGGGAGGCTGTGGGGAGGGGAGGCTGGATAGGACTAGCTGTGGGAGGGAGCTGTGAGAGACATTGCTGTGGGAGGGGAGGCTGTGAGAGACATTGCTGTGGGGAGGGAGGCTGATGGAGGGGAGGCTGGGGTTTTTTTTTGGGGGAGGGAGGCTGTGTGTGACATTGCTGTGGGAGGGAGGCTGTGGGAGACATTGCTGTTGGGAGGGAGGCTGTGAGAGACAATGCTGTGGGGAGGTGAGCTGTGATAGACATTGCTCCATTTGGGGAGGGAGGCGAAGGTCTGTGATAGACATTGCTGAGGGGAGGGAGGCTGTGGGAGGTGAGTCAGTGAGAAGATATTGCTGTGGGGAGGGGAGGCTGTGAGAGACATTGCTGTGGGTAGGGAGGGGAGGCTGTGGGGAGGGGAGGCTGTGCGAGACATTGCTGTGGGGAGGGAGGCTGTGAGAGACATTGCTGTGGGCAGGGGAGGCTGTGAGAGACATTGCTGTTGGGCGGGGAGGCTGATAGAGACATTGCAGTGGGGAGGGAGGCGGTGAGAGACATTGCTGTGGGAGAGGGAGGCTGTGAGAGACATTGCTGTGGGAAGGGAGGCTGTGAGAGACATTGCTGTGGTGATTGAGGCTGTGGGAGACATGCGTTGGAGGGAGGCTTTGGGAGACAGATTGCTGTTGGGAGGGGAGGCTGTGGGGAGGGGAGGCGTGTGGAGACATAGCTGTGGGAGGGATGCTGTGGGAGTGATGCTGTGGAGACATTCTGTTGAGGAGGCTGTGAGAGACAATGCTGTGGGGTTGGAGGCTGTGAGAGGACATGCTGTTGGAGTGGGAGGCTGTGGTGAGTGGGAAGGCTGTGGGAGGACATTGCTGTGGGGATGGAGGCTGTTGTGAGGGGAGGCTGTGGTAGACATTGCTGTGGGGAGGGAAAGGCTGTTGGGAAGAACATTGCTGTGGGTGAGAGGCCGTGGGTAGTTTAGGCAGTGAGAGGACAATTGCTGTTGGGGAGGTGGAGAGCCCTGTGATAGAAGCTATCTCTGTGGGAGGGGAGCATGTGAGAGGGAGCAGAGAGAGACATTGCATTGGGAGGGAGGCTGTGAGAGACATTGCTGTGGGAAGGGGAGGCAGTGAGAGACATTGCTGTGGGAGGGGAGCTGTTGGAGAACAAGCTTGTGGGGAGGGAGGCTGTGAGAGACATTGCTGTGGTGAGGGAGGCTGTGAGAGACATAGCAGTGGAGTGGGAGGCTGTGAGAGAAATTGCTTTGGGAGGGATGCGTGGGAGGGGAGGGGGTCTTGGTGGGGAGGGAAAAGGGCCCCCCCCCCCCCCCCCCCCCCCCCCCCCCCCCTTGGGGTGAGAGACATTGCTGTTGGGAGGGGAGGCTGTGGGAAGTGGATGCTGTGAGAAGACATTGGCAGTTGGGAGGGAGGCTGTGAGATACATTGCTGTGGTGAATGGGAGCTTGTGAGAAGACGATAGCTGTGGGAGTGGGAGGCTGTGGGGAGTGGAGGCTGTGGAGACATTGCTGAGGGAGGGGAGGCTGTGGAGACATTGCTTGTGGGGAGTTAGCTGTGGGAGAATGCGTGGGGAGGGAGGCTGTGGAGACAATGCTGTGGTGAGGGGAAGGCTGTGGGGAGGATGCGTGGGTAGACATTGCTTGGGAGGGGATGCTGTTGGAGACATTGCTGTTGGGAGGGGATGCAGTGGGGACATTGCGTTGGGGAGGGGAGGCTGTGGGAGACATTGCTCGTTGGGTAGGGGAGCTGGGGAGACATTGCTGTGGGGAAGGGGAGGCTGTTGGGTGATGGGAGGCTGTGAGAGACATTGCTGTGGGGTGGGAGGCTGTGAGAGACATTGCTGTGGGAGGGGAGGCTGTGGGAAGGGGAGGCGTGAGAGACATTGCTGTGGGGAGGGAGCAGAGGGAGGGGAGGCTGAGAGAAGCAATGCTGTGGGTAGGGGAGGCCATGGAGAGACATTGCGTCGTGGGGAGGGGAAGGCTGTGGGGAGGGGAGGCGTGAGAAACTTTGCTGGTGGGAGGGAGGCTGTTGAGAGACATTGCTGGGAAGGGGAGCTGTGAGAGACATGCTGAGGGGGATGGAGGCTGTGGGAGACATTGCTGTTGGGAGGGAGGCTGTGAGAGACTTGCTGTGGGAGTGGGAGGCTGTGAGAGACATTGCTGTGGAGGAGGAGGCTGTGGAGAGACATTGCTGTGGAGGGGAGGCTGTGGGAGGAAACTTGCTGTGGGAGGGAGGCTGTGTGAGCCATTGCTGGGGGAGGGGAGGCTGTGGGGAGGGGAGGCTGTGGGAGACAATGCAGTGGGGAGGGGAGGCTTTGGGAGGGATGCTGTGGAGAACATTGCTGTGGGGAGGGAGTGCTGTGGGGTAGACATTGTTGTGGGGAGGGCGGCTGTGGGGAGGGAGGCGGTGAGAGGACATTGACTAGTGGGGAGGAGGCTGTGGTAGACATTGCTGCTGGGGAGGGAGGCTGTGGAGACATATGCTGTGGGGAGGGGAGCGCTGGGAGAATTGCTTGGGATGGGAGGCTGTGGGGAGGGTAGGCTGTGGAGACATTGGCAGTGGGGAGGGGAGGCTGTGGGGGAGGGGAGTCTGTGGAGACATTGCTGGGTGAGGGGAGGCTGTGGGAGGGAGGGCTGTGGAGACATTGCTTGGTGGGGAGGATGCTGTGGGGTGACATTCTGTGGATTGTGAAATGCAAGGTCGGGTGCTGTGGGTGACTCTGATGGGGATGGCAGGGGGTGACATGATGTAGTGGCTGGGGGAAGTGGTGAGAGACATGTGGTTAGTGGGAGGAGGTGGAGAGATTTGGGGTGGTTGGGACGGGTCAGGGTCAGAGGCATGGTGTGTTAGAGAATCCTATCCTGTGTTATCCTACCCTGCTGGCGCTGGTTTACTATAGCCTATCCTTGTTAATCCTACCTGCTGGCGTTTGGGTATCTAAGCCTATCTGTGGTATCCTACCTGCGGGCGTTGGGTATCTAAGGCTATCCTGTGTTATCCTACCTGCGGCGTGGTTCTAAAGCCAGCCTGTGTTATCCTACCTCTGGCCGTTGGGTATCTAAGCCTATTCCGTGTTATCCTACCTGCTGGCGTTGGGTATCCTAATCCTAACCTGTGTTAATCCTACCTGCTGGCGTTGGGTATCTAAGCCTACTCCTGTGTTATCCTACCTGCAGGCGCTGTGTATCTAAGCCTATCTGTGTTATCCTACCTGCTGGCGTTGTAATCTACGCCTATCCTGTTTATCCTACCTGCTGGCTCTGAGTATCAAGCCTATCCTTTGATATCCTATCTGCTAGTGTTTTTGTATCTAAGCCTATCCTGTGTTATCCTACCTGCTGTCGTTTGATATCTAAGCCTATCTTGTGTCATCCTACCTCTTTTCCTGGCGTCTGTGGCATACTAGTGATGTGTACTGTACACACCGCTATAACGCCGGTACTTTAGAAGCATGGTGCTGGCCGCGTGTACTTCTATAGCGGTGTGTGCACCGCTTCCCATAGACTTTTACATGTCATTTTTTCTTCCGGCGCGCAGTACAGCATTGGGAAACCAGCAGTAAAATCCATACTTTCTTTGAGAGCTATGAATACTGTAATTGTGGCTGTACACGGTTGCATTGCACTAAGGGTGTATACCACTGATATGGTCACTGTATGGAGACATATTACAGATCTGCAGAGCCTGTTATACCACTGGTGTACTTACCACTTAAAGGTCACTGTTTGGAGGTCATATACAGTCCAGCAGAGCCTTTTACACTGGTAATCTAGCACTATATGTTCACTGTATGAGGTCATATACAGTCTGCAAGCTATTACACTGGTGTCTACTACTACTGTATATGTCACTGTTATGGAGGGTAATAATAAGTCTGCAGAGCCTGTGTACACTGGTGTCCCTACCACTATATGTTCACTGTATGGAGGTAAAATCCAGACTGCAGAGTCCTGTGTACACTGGTATCTAGCACTATAGGTCACTGTATGGATCATATACAGTCTGCAGAGCCTGTGTACACTGGTAACTACCCCTCTATGATTCAACGAATGTGGAAATATTGGTTTGTAGTGTAATGGTTTAGGTTCCGGCACAGTTGAGCGTATCTCCAGCTCTCCTGGATGCTGAATAGGCACCACCGACTAGGAAAGCAGGTTAACAATCAAACTCCATCAACTATTAGCTTTCTTCTATAGCCCGTTTAAAAGAGATATATTGTACTAGGCTTTTGTAAAGGTGGTGGCATATTGTGAAAGGGCATGGTAGATTCAAATTGTTAATGGGGCGTTATTCAAGGTTTAGTGCCTAGTCAGCACGACCTATAAATACCACCCATGGCCGCTGCACGAGAGTTACTGGTTTTCCTGCCACTGTGCTGCTCAGTCGTGACTCAGGAGGCTACTGGCTGCAGCTTTCTGTGAGGAGAGCTGAGGCTGAAGTAATCCCTGACCGCCGTTGCCTGCACGCTCCTCCTCTTAGTCAGTGTGTGCCGCGCAGACAGTCCTGCACTGTATCAGGTACTTGAGCAGGCCCAGCTTATTAATAAGTTTGAACATATCTGGGGGGGAAATATAATGAAACGGAGTGCAGCATAACTTCAGCTTAGCAGCTGTGGTCACACTGACCCACAGGAGCTGACAGACTTACAATTATATTGAGCAGCATTAAATAATCAGAACCCACAGCTGATCTCAATATAACTCCTATACTGTCAGCATGTGTGTCAGTGTGACCCAGTAACAGAGTTTCAGCTGACAGTTATTCTGTATACTTGGTGGTGGACCTGTGCTGGCTATAACTGCAAGGGAGCCCTATGCCTAGCTATATACTTTGGGGAGCCTCTGTGCCTGCTATAATACGAGTGGACCTGTGCCTGGCGCATATAATTTGGGGAGCCCTTCCCCTGGCTATATACTGAGGGGACTGGTGCCTGCGTGTGATAATGTGGGACCCTGTTCCTGGCTAAATACGTGGGGAGCCCTGGTGCCTGGCTATATACTGTGGGAGCCCTGTTCCTGGCTATATTCTGTGGGGACCCTGTGCCCTGGCTATATTCTGTGGGACCTGTGCCTTGCTATATAAAGTAGGGCCTGTGCCTGGCTATATACTCGTGGGAGCCCTTTGCCTGCTAATATCTGTGGGAACCTGGTGCCTGGCATATTCCTGTGGGGGACCTGTGCCTGGCTGTATACTTTGGAGGACCTGTGCATGCTATATAATGTTGGGAGCCCTGTGCCTGGCTAAATAAAAAACTGTTGGGAGCCCCTGTGCTGGCTATAATACTTGTGGGAGCCCTGTGCCTGGCTATATACTGTGGGGACCTATGTCTGGCTGTATACTGTGGGGTGCCCTTTGCCCTGGCTAACAGAGTGGGTAGCCCTGTGCCTGGCTAATATAATGTGGTGAGCCCTGTGCCTGGCTATATACTGTGGGGAGACCCTGTGCCTTGCTTATATACTGTGGGGAGCCTGTCCATGGCAATAAAAGTGGGGAGCCCTGTGCCTGGCTATATAATGTTGGGAGCCCTTGTGCCTGGCTATATACTGGGGGGGACCGGTGCCTGGCTATATACTGATGGGAGCCCTGAGTCTGGCTAATAATGTGGGGAGCCATGTGCCTGGCTATATAATGTGCTTGAGCCCCCTGTGCCTGGCTAAAAACTGGTGGTAAGCCCTGTGCCTGGCTATATAATGTGGGAGCCCTGTGCCTCGGCTATATACTGTGGGGGCCCTGTTCCTGCTATATAATTGGGAGCCCTGTGCCTGGCTATAATAATGTGGGTACCCTGTCAGGCAATATACTGTGGGGGCCCTGTGCTGGCTATATTACTGTGGGGGTGCCCTGTGCCTGGCTATTTTCTGTGGGGACCTGTGCCTGGCTATATATCTTGGGACTGTGCCTGGCTATATAATGTGGGGAGGCCCTGTGCCTGGCTATATACTGTGGGGGAGCCCTGTGCCTGGCTATATAATGTGGGATCCCTGTGCCGGCTATATAGCTGTGGGATGCCCTGTGCTGGCTATATACTGTGGGGGACCCGTCGCCTGGCTATATAATGTTGGGAGCCCTGTGCCTGGCTATAACTGTGGGGAGCCCTGTGCCTGGCTATATACTGTGGGTAGCCCTGTGCCTGGCTGTATACTGTGGGGAGCCCTGTGCCTGTCTATGTACTTATCCACATACTGGTGTACCTACATAACTAACTACTGGGGGACCTATGTTATCCACTAGCCTACTGGGACACTATAAACATGCCAACCTTGCTTTTCTATCATAGGAAAGCAGGTTGCTGTGGAGTGATGGAGCAAAACAAAGATTTCCTATATAGGCCACCAATATTTAGGTAGGTATATAACCCCTCCACCCCCCAGCTTATGATATAGTGCTGGAAAGGAGGATTCTAAATTTTTGTGTGGAAAATTCTGCAGAGACATGTTGTGAACAGAAGTCATCATGGTGTACCAGCCGGATGGAGAAAAAGGAAAAATAGAGAACTTCTCTGATCAGAAAAGGCGTCTTCTGTATCACTTTATTGTAACTGCCATAGTCAGTATTATTTGGTCGTTAAGTAGTAAAAATTAATTGGTCTAGTATTGTAGATTTTTCTTATAGTAACAATCATACATCTGGTTATATTGCTCCATGTAAATGTGTATTAATGGAACCTATATGACTATTAATTAGTTATTACGTTTTAATATGTAGGTGCGACATTTGAAAAAGTAAATTTATCAGCGCGATTCCCCTTCTACAACTGCACTGCTGAGTGATTAAAGGATCAACATGACCTACGTGAAAATAAAACTGCCAGGAGCAACGCTTATCTCTGTAAAATACCTACACAGTTCACGTGTGGCGTAAAAAGTGCGTGTGAACCCCGCCCTACTGAGCCAAACATGACATAGAGGGCCCGGGCCCCGGATGTTTTAGGACCCTAGCAACGCCCCTGTGGACCACCACATCTGAGCCACGTTTCTCCCAGGCAACTGGATGGTGACGCTGCATGTGTTGACGCAGGGCTGTGGTGCCAACTTAGCTCCCTGGCCACTTTTCACTTCTGCCTACAGATTCTTACATATTCCAAATATTCGGCCTCCTCCGGTGTCTTACAAAGAACTGGCCACCACCGCCGAGTATTCGGATTTTTAAATAACGTCAAACGCTTCGCAATGAGTGACTACTTGCCGCCGTGCTCGCTGAGCCCCTGTGCCGCTACTTTTTCATGACCGTTCGAAGGCGGGTTTTTATTACCCCATGGCCGCCTTGGCTCCCGACCTCACCTGCGCTATCCTGCTGAGTGACGGCCACACAACCCAATTGCTGCTGCGCCGCTGCCTGACCGGCAAGCCTGACGCCCTCTTCTCCTGACGATGATTAAGCCCTTGCCTCACCCGTCTCAAAAGTGCGGCCGGCTACATTATCATCAATTTGTGTTTCATCGTCACTGCTGTCCTCATCACCGGTCTTGGTATGCAGAGTCTGACCCCTCACCACATGACCATCCCATGCCACTCTCCACATCTATACTTTGCCGCAACTGCAAGAACAGGGGATAATGGCCCCATTTCTTTCGCTGCCAATAGCTGCTGACTGCCCTCCTCAAATTGTTCATCCTGTCGATATAGTGCGCCTGAGCAGACCACATAGTAGAATCTTCTGGCGTTAGGAACCGGCATGGGACAGAGGCGGGTGAAGGACAGGTGAGGGCCGCTAGAACATCGCTGCCCGGGCCCTGACAACTAAAGGGTTGTGTCTGTACGTTCCCACCGACTCTTGGTCTGGGGTTGTCAGATGTCCATCATTTAGGAAGTGATGACTCTTAGTCAACCAATCAAGAACCATTGGGTAGCTGAACTCAACACGCCTGCTAGATGACCACTGCAGTTTTGGCCTCACCGAGTGACCCCTGCTGCTACGTCCCCGCTTGCTGTGCTGTGACCTGGGCCTGCCTTCAGTGAATGTTTGTGCTCTGCCCATTTACTGCCATGTGCGAGCCTGCCACCTCTCTGTCTGACATACTGTTTTGTTCTAAAATGTACAGACACAGTTTGATGAAGATTATCTGCATATGATAAATACACACCCTTTATTTGACTCCAAATGAACCCACTAAAACTAGGGTAACCCTTGGATATAAATTGCGCTCCAGCAAATGGCAGAAAATGACTTTGTATGTGCCTTTTAAAAACTCTGTTTTTTTTACTTAATATAAAAGCACAAACAGGCTCAATTTAACCTCCGTATATGAAGTTATGCTACAGAATTTTCTTCTGTGGCGGTGAAAAACAAAGTTTCTTTTACTGAGTACAATTGCAGAACAATGCATAATTAACCCCTGGATGTAAATTGCGCCAAGCAATTGAGCATCCACGAACTAGCAGCTTTGTAGCGTGATCAATGGCATGTTTTCTACGCTAGCACAACACAGAGGAAAACTTGTAATTAACCCTTCGCTTTGAATTATGCAACAGGAAAAAATAAATTTAGATTCCGGTGAAATACGTTTTCTTTTAGTCACCAAAGCAGCAAACAATGCTTGAAATTAACCCTGGATTTAAAATTACAGCAAAAGAATTGATCAACCAAAACTACGAGCTTTGTAGCGTGTTACAATGGCGTGTTTTTCTACGCTACACAACAAGATAAAACTTGTAATTAACCTTTCACTTGAGAATATGTCTACAGAAAAATTTATTTTTTGGCGGTGAAATAAACGGCTTTCTTTTAGTCACCCGACAGCAGCAAACAAACGCTTAATTAACCCCTGTATAAAAATTGCGCAAAACAATTTGATCAACAAAAATGAAGTGGTATTTGTATTGTAAAAAAAACGCTGTTTTCTTTAAATGAAACAACAGAAACCAGGCTTAATCACCCTTGGATATTCAATTGTGCTGTGAGCATTAGCATTAAAAAGTATATGCATCTCACTGGACACACACAGACTTCAGATCAATACCCCACAAAATCGCAGAATAGAACGTTAAGAGAATCAGTCTCTGAGACAAGATTAGACACCCCCCAAAAATCGCTGTATAAAAATGAGTTCTTTAGTATCAGCTATCATAAGCAGCCACGGCCAAACCTTCCCTAATCAGTACAGTGAGAGCGGTATGAGCTGCCAGCGTCGCGCCCGGACTTATATAGTGCGGTGACGTCACAGAATCCCGCCGGTCTCTGATTGGCTTCATCTCTGCACATGTCATGCAGGCTATGCCCTTCTATCTCCCAGAGTTCTTTGCCCCATGTAACGCCATGTGCTCGCAGCCATTTTATCAATCAAAAGCACACTTCGTTCACCCGAAGTACCCCAAACTTCGACTTTGTTCAGAACCGAAGTTTTCCTGAAATTCTGAACGAATTCCACTTCGTTAGAATCAATTCGCCCATCTCTAATCAGCACAAGCAGGGTCAAAGTGCAAGGAGACACCAATGTCAAAATAGGAGATAGTCACAGTTCACCCTCTCCCCCTCTCCCCTTCCCTGACTTCTCCCCAGATCACAGTGCATGACTAGGAAACTCTCCTATAGAAGTCAATGGGACTGAGTCTGTCTTAGGGTATGTTCACACGACTTATTTTGGGGCGCAAATTGCGCCCCAATCATTACTGTAATCCACATTTCTCATAGAGAACTATGGATTACGCGTCCTCTCCCCGGGCATACAATACGATCGTATTGTACGCGCGGGGATACAAGTGACATGAGTAAGGCATGTCTATGGGACCGGTGGGCTGCCGACCTCTCCACGCCACGGGAGTACGTGCCGATCAGCACGACTCCCGAAGACCTGGCGTAATTAAGCCATGTGAACATACCCGTAATTCTCTTATGTATCAGAAGAAGATAATATGTATCAGTCTCTAGTTTAATTTAGTAAAAAAAAAAAAAAAAAAGTGCTTTAACTGCCCATTTGATTCTCTCATCTTCAGTTTCCATTCCCAAGACAATGTACTCTTCATCAGTTAATCCCAGAAGACAGATACATTTAAATAATTAACCTGTAGCTCCTGTGGAGGATTATAGTTTTAGAGTACTTAGATTTTTGTAATAATCATAAAAAATGTTATGTGTTTTATCAGGACTTAAAGTCAAACTGTAATTATGATCTCATATGAAAAACACTAAATTACAATCATACATCCTCTTAAACTTATGGCTTAGCATGCTATCCAATTTATTGACATATTTATAAACGTAAGACTGTATCTATTACAGATATCTTGCAGAATGTATTATAAGTAAGTAAATCATTTAGCTGTCGATTTAATTCTGTAATAATTTTAGAATCGTAAGATGTAGCAAAATAGCTATTCCCAGCAGATTTTGGTTTTCAGAGTCTGCACGCACGCTGGTATTTCTTGTTGAAAACCCACATGGATCAATGATTCTATAATACATTTTTTATGTCCCATTTAGAGTTTACTGCTTATGACATCGGTCTGACAGTGCAAGCACAGGTCAGGTTCTGCTTGGGCTTTTAACATACTGATATTATTTTTCTGTTTAAAGTGATTCATTCAGCTTCAAATGTGTAAGTGGATAGGAGGTATCTATGAGTCTAAAGATTTTATAAACAACATCATCGTTTCCCCAGTATAAGAGAATAAAGTAACAGTAAAAGACAATGGTGTTTGTCATGGCATAAGTATGGGCAATATAAAAATAGTAAGTACACCATACCCCTAAAGGGAATTTCTCAACATTTCAGTTTGTGCACCTTCTGTCAGCTCACAGCATTTTCAGTTTCAAAATAGGGGGCGTGCTTACACACCTTGGGGGCATCTTCAGTTTGCAAGATTCATCACACCCACAGACATAACATGCTCAAACCCCTGTCAATGCTGGCTCAGCAAAGTGTATGTTTCTGAGCTTGCTGATAGAAAGAAAGCAGCTGTTGGAGTCATTTTCAGCTTCAGGAAATTAAACAGATTGTGAATAGAACTGTTTCTCCTGCAATCTCTCTGTGTAAGAGCCTACAGGAGAGTAGATCTGATGATAAGTAATGTAAACAAATGTCAGGCTGCCTGAGTCGGGAGTGTTCGATGAGCAGTCTCACAAGCTGATTAGCTGCTCACTGGTCTTCACCACACACTGACCTGCAGCTCATCTATTTCTCCTTTCTGCTTGTACACTTGGAGGATACTGAAGACAAGGGGACAGCTAAACAGTTTTTGAGACTGCTCATCTTTGCATCTGTTTATATCACTTATCAGCAGATCTACTCTCCTGTCAGTTCCTGAGAGTTCATCATCCAAGGCCAATCATGTGAATTATCTTATGTTGGTTGCACTAAGAGAAACTTAAAAAGACACATCTATGAACATTTATTACATAAGTGGGTATGGAAAATATTCAGACTCCTTTAAATTTTTCACTCTTTGTTTCATTGCAGCCATTTGGTAAGATACAAAAGTAGATTTTTTGCTCATTAATGTACACTCTGCACCCCATCTTGAATGAGAAAAAACACAGAAATGTAGAAATTTTTGCAAATTTATTAAACAAGAAAAACTGAAATATCACATGGTCATAAGTATTCAAACCCTTTGCTGTTACACTCAAATTTAACTCATACACTGTCCATTTCCTTCTGATCCCTCTTGAGATGGTTCTACTCCTTCATTGGAGACACATAAACCTGTCTATATAAGACCTCACAGCTCACAGTGCATGTCAAAACACATCAGAATCATGAGGTCTAAGAAACTGCCCAAGGAGCTCAGAGACAGAACTGTGGCAAGGCACAGATCTGGCCAAGGTTACAAAAGAATTTATGCAGCACTTAAGGTTAATAAGAGCATGTTGGCCTCTGTAATCCTATAATGGAAAAGTTTGGGAGGACCACAACTCTTTCTCGACCTAGCCATCCAGCCAAACTAAGCAATCGTGGGCGAAGAGCTGTCAGGATGGGCTTAGCAAAAGGCAAACCAGAGATTTGGATCCTCTGGACCACTGCAAGTGGTGGTATGAGCCACGACAGGGAGCGGAGTCTAAGTTGATCTGGTATTCACCAGAGCCCGCTGCAACGTGGGATGGACTTGCTGCAGCGGAGCACTACCAGGTCGTTACCCCTGACGTGACTTGCTTGCGGTGGCAGCCAAGGTGTGACAAAATCGTGAAGCAAGCTCGTAGTCGGGAACAGGAATATAGGTCAGGAAAGGCAGCAAGGTTCGTGGTCGAGGGACAGAGGCAGAAGGTACGGTACACCGTAAACGAAAGATATTACAGGAGCGCTTATTCTCAAGGCACAGGGCACTATCAATTCGGCAGGGACTATAGGAAAAGGCAGGACTTAAATAGGATCAGCACCTGGTGAAAGCCGATCTCCGGTGCGCTGTCCCTTTAAATTTAGATGTAGTACCGCCAGCAACAGGAGCGCACACCCGGTCAGCAGCAGGTGTGCGGTGAGGTATGTAGGGAACAGAGCTGCGAGCGCGCCCATGCCCGTGCCCGAGACCTGACACGGGGGTCGCGGGGATACTTGTTACAAGAGCCTTGGTGAGAGAGTTAAAGAAGAACCCCAAGATCACTGTGGCTGAGCTCCAGAGATGCAGTAGGGAGATGGAAGAAAGTTCCACAAAGTCGACTATCACTGCAGATCTCCACCAGTCGGGCTTTATGGCAGAGTATGCTGACGGAAGTCTCTCCTCAGTGCAAGACATATGAAAGCCTGCATGCATTTTGCAAAAAGACACATGAATGACTCCCAGACTATGAGAGATAAGATTCTCTGGTCTGGTGAGATGAAGATTGAACTTTTTGGTGTTAATTGTAAGCGGTATGTGTGGAGAAAACCAGGCACTGCTCATCACCTGCCAATACAATCCCAAAGTGAAACATGGTGGTAGCAGCATCATGCTATGGGGGTATTTTTCAGCTCAGGGACAGAATGACTGGTGTCAATTGAAGGGAAGATAAATGTGGCCACGTACAGAGATATCCTGGATGAAAACCTCTTCTAGAGTGCTCTGGACCTCAGTCTGGGCCGAAGGTTCTTCTTCCAACAAGACAATGACCCTAAGCACACAGCTAAAATAACAAAGCAGTGGCTTCAGAACAACTCTGTAACCATTCTTGACGGGCCCAGCCAGAGCATGACCTAAACCCAATTGAGCATCTCTGAAGAGATTTGAAAATGGCTGTCCACCAACGTTCATCATCCAACCTGAGGGAACTGGAGAGGATCTGTAAGGAAGAATGGCAAAGGATCCCCAAATCCAGGTGTGAAAAACTTCATTCCCAAGAAGACTCATGGCTGTACTTTTTCAAAAGGGTGCTTCTACTCAATACTGAGCAAAGGGTCTGAATACTTATTTCAGTTTTTCTTGTTTAATAAACGTGCAAAAATATCTACATTTCAGTTTTGTTTTTTTTCTTTCAAGATGGGGTGCAGAGTGTACATTAATGAGCAAAAAAAAAAAAAAAATGAACTTTTTGGATCTTGCCAAATAGCTGCAATGAAAGAAAGAGTTAAAAATTTAAAGGGGTCTGAATACTTTATAGCGTTTACTTCTGCGAGAGACGCAATGGATTTTTAAGCTTAATACTATAGAGGATAGCAGTTATAGATAATAGTTATAGAGGATTATAAATATGGTTTTACATCATTTATATTTAACATATTTGTGATATTGTTTGTTGTGTGTTGTTCTGACATTAATCATGTGACCATGTATAGGTGTATTGATTGGTCAGTAGTAAAGGTATATATTTGATATTAAGATGTCATTAGGCAGACTACAACTAAGGGCATTGTATGCCCGAAACACGTCAGTCATGACCGATTTTTGCTCTACATGTGGAATAATCTTTTAATGTTTTTGAAATTAAAAAAAGCTGTCATGATTTCTTGTTGTGTGTTATATGGCTGGGGGAGCAGAGTGTATAAGAGTATGTTATATGGGTATGGGAGCAGAGTGTATAAGGGTGTGCTATATGGGTTAGTGAGCACAGGGGGGAGTGAGCACCGAGAGCACAGGACAGCCAATCATAGCACAGATCGCATGTCCTGACCAGAGATTCAACAAAATTCAGGCAGCCAAAAGGGGTGTTTCCCGATCCCAGGCTTCAGAAGTAGCTATAGACCAGTGTTTCTCAACTCCAGTCCTCAAGACACACCAACAGGTCATGTTTTCAGGATTTCCTCAGTATTGCACAGCTGATATAATTAGCATTGCACAGGTGATATAATTATTGTCAGTGCTTTCTTTGGGAGATCCTGAAAACCTGACCTGTTGGTGAGAATTGCGGACTGGAGTTGAGAAACACTGCTCTAGACACTGTAAGGCTGCAGCTGGGAAGGTCTGAAATGCCGTGTATATCCCAGCCAGATTCTGGGCATATGCTTGGAGAGATCAGGTCACATGCCACCAAGGTAAGGAGCCTTGGTGGAGTGAAAGGCCAGTGTTAAATAGGTGTCGACAGTACAGATTGTCGACATACTTTTAACTTGTCTGTTAGTATGGCTTCCAGCCATTCCCGGGTTGGCTTTTCATTGGGAGTAAGCATAGAGCAGTGTGGGTGCTTACTCCCCATGTTCCACTCCAGTATTTTCCTGGCATATATAAGGTCAGCAGGTAAGCTGACGGGGCGTCGGCTGCAGCTCCAGTCTACCTTTTGGGCTGGAGGCGGTCACACTGGAGGAAGCCAGTGTCTGCTTCACAAGGTGCTAGTGAGGGAACTACATCTCTGTTAGTAAGTGCTCAGAGGAGCAGGAGTTTTTTTATGTTTACTGTTTTGCTGTGAATCAGTTGCCATACGTTTTGTTTTTGTGTCTGCACAATAGACATACGGACCAAGGAACCGTTTGCACCTTACTACTGCCTCTCAATGCCTAAAGGACTTTTGCGGTGATCCTGAAGCTGTGCAAGCTCACAAAACACATAGATTATCTAATAGCTGCTATACTAAATGATTTGGGTAACACAAACCAATTGCAAAAGTGCTTATTTTTACTGTCCCCATCATTACAGTCATGATGCTTGTAGTGAGAAAACCCCTTTAAAGATGCTATGTATATCTACTGTACATTTCTGTAAAAGTCATAATAAATTTAAAATGTGCTGCTTTTTATTTAATATATGAGATACAATGGATCTCATCTTTTAGGAAAAAGTACTAGATGCTAATTTAGGGGTAATTACAGCTTTGATGATTTCTTTACAATGTTAATTGCAGTCCTCTGATATATATAGACCTTCTATCAGAATAACACCCATTATAAGTAGGAGGAATTGTTGCCCTGAAATTTATCACCAAAGTTCAGGCTGTCTGCATTAAATCTTAAGAAACAACTAGCTCCAGGTCACAGACTGTATTGTCTGAATGCTAATAAATGTAAACGTCAAAAAAGGCCTTCTTCAAAACTAATATATTGGTATAACTACATGGGGTTAATATTACTTCACAGCTCAGTCTCACACTGATCCCTCAGTCAGGCTAAAATTCAGCTTTGCAAGTACCTTAAACAGTACACACACCCATAATGGTGAATGCTGCCATCACCACATATAAAATATGATAGCTAACTGGAAACAATACACACCGCGTGTACTCACTTTTACCATCTGCAAGCTAGCAGTAAACGTGTCAAGCAGTAACATGGACAAGTTACAACAATAATCTATAGAGATACTTAGATATATTTGGGGTGACTATTCATATCTATAAAAGTTTAAGGCTTTAACATACAAATGTACTGTGTTTAGTAGTTACAGAAATTAAGAAATATTGTGTAATTTTTTGTCTGCAACCCTGGACATGGGCCACAAATGTACATAGTTCTTAATGGACTGGGTCCTCAACTATTGTAGTTTGATGTGGATAGGTTGCCATGTTTATACACTTAAATATAAGTTGCTAGGAAGGTTCATGCTACTATCTTCTAATATCAAGAAAACTGATAGGTATTTCCATTTCATTAAAAGCTTAAAGTAAAGCTTAAGTAAAAAAAAAAAATATTTCAAACAGTTTGCCTTATTTTTTTTCAAACTCAACACATGGCCCCTGTTTCATACCTTATGTTGGAGGATGTGGGAGGCAGGACCAAAAGGGTGTGGCTTCAATGGTTGCCCTGAGACAAGTCAAACCCCTTTGGTCATCTCATCTCCTGGACTTCGACACAGAGTTGCTTCCTGTTTGTCAAGACACACAGAACTACTTAGCTTCCTCTCACCAAACAGCTGATGCAAAACAGTAGAAATCCAACAAAAAATGTAATTAAAGTACAGTACAACTAACTAGATGCATAAAGTTATAACAAAAGCTGTTTAGAATTCTCCCCCACCCCACTCCCATTGGATAGCCCCATTAAGACATACATGCGATGGTTCTGCTGATTTGTTAGAAACAGATTGCCAGAGAAACCCTATTATATAAAGAATGTAAGATCATTTTATTGTTAACACCTAGGGCGACATGTATGAATGGGCTTTACGCCTGTTTTCTGGCGTACACTGCGCCTCCCAGCCCGAATCCCGCTGTGGGAAACGCAGCGTTCGCCCTTTCGGCTGCGTCCGCATGAAGGGGCGGGCATGGGCGGGCAGGGCGCGGTGGGGCGCGGGTGTATCCTTTTCCGGGGGGACGCGGCACGCTCGTAATAGTCCGAGGCATGTACCATCGCGGCTCGCCAAATCGGCGGCGCTCGGCCAGCTCCGACAAGCAGACCGGTTTTTTTTTGGTCAAATCCCCCGGGCAGAGGCGAAGTGAAGCAGGATCCGAACATGCGAGGAAGCGGATCAAAGATCGCGACAGAAGTCTAAAGCGCTCCGCTCCGACAACAGACTGGTCGAAATGCTCCGGCGGAGGCGAAGTGAAGCAAGAAGGGAACATGCGAGGAAGCAGATCGAAGAATCGCGACAGAAAACCCGGCGCTCTGCTCCGTGCAGCAGGAGTATGAATAGGAAAAAATCGCCTTTATAAAGGCGGAAAACAGTGTCAGAAGAGAGCTGCACGTAAAAAATACACATAATAAAAAAAAAAACATCACTTTCCCAAACTCTAGAATGGCGCAATATCAACAAATATGATATTGCAAATTGCCGGGAAAGGACAGTAATTCAAAATCAAAACCCCTATTCTCATTGGTCGGCAGAAACCGGCCAATCAGAATCGGAGCGACAGTAAACCCATTAAAAGCTAGGGGGAAGAATTGACCCAAAAACAAAACCCCCGGGCAGGATAATCAAAATACAGTAAAAATGCTGAAAAGAGCGATTGGCTGAGCTAGCGGGGTCTCGCTAGCTCAGCCATCAAATGGGAGCGACAAAAGTCCCATTCTAGCCTATGGAGAAGTGTAGACCAATCAGAATCCAGGGGGGGATAATTTTCAAAATACAGAAAAAAGACAAAAAAAGAGCTTATTGGCTGAGCTAGCGGGGGCTTGGCTATCCCAGCCAATCAGCGCGGACTACTTCTCCCATTATACCTATGGAGAAAAATGAGCGCACTCAAATCTCGGCGCTCAGCGCCCGCGCGGCATGAAGTATTAATCAACAAATTATTTTTATACAGTGTAAAACATTCTCAGATAAAGACCAAAACACTTCTTTAAAAAATAAAGCAGTTAAAAAACCCCAACAACGCGTTCGTCGCCGAGACCGGCGCTACCATAGGGAATTGCCATAGAGAAGAATTGCCGGGAAAGACAGTAATTCAAATTTTTTAAAGCTATTCTCATTGGTCGGCATAAACCAGCCAAACAGAATAGGAGCGACAATGTCCCATTAGATCCTATGGAGGAAAAATTGACCAATCAGAATGGGAGCGACAGTGGCCCATTCTATCCTATGGAGAAAAATGGACCAATCATATTCAAAGGCGGGACAGTTCAAAATACAGTAAAAAGGCAGAAACGAGCTGATTGGTTGAAGCAGCGGGGTCCGTCCAGCTAGCCATCAGAGCGCGAGCTGCTTTCTCATAGAGTTTCTATGGGGAATCAAAATTTTAAAAAAGAGGCGGCGTAATTTGGACCAATGGGAGAGCGAGCGACGCTCCTAGGGGTTTTTCTAATGCAATCTGGTATAAACTGTACATGGCTGAAATCAAATTATAACACTACAGAAGTTTGTGCCGATGTTTAATAAAAAAAAATACTAATAGTGGCTAACGAAATAAAAAATTTTGAAATCAAAAAATCATGCTTATTTTTTATTTTCGATGCACCCATACTATTTATCCTTGGCTAACGAAAAAAAGAAATAAACATGATTTATGGACTTTTTTTTTTTCTTCGTTAGCCACATATAGTATCGTTGTAATACACATCGGGACCACTTCGTATCATAATTTTATTCGGCCATGTACAGTTTATTTCAAATTGCATTAGAAAACCCTTAGGAGCGTCCCCTCGCCCTCTCCCATTGGTCCAAATAAACCGCGCCTCTTTTACTTAGCTAATCACAGAGCTCGCTCGAATTTCTTTTCCCCATAGAACTCTATGAGAAAGTATCTCGCGCTGTGATTGGCTGAGCTAGGCGAGCCCCGCAAACTCCGCCAAACACTCGTTGCAGCCTTTTACTGGGAAATTTTTAAGAGTCCCGCTGTGGATTCTGATTGGTGTAACTTCCCCATTTGGGTAGAATGGGACTTGTCGTTCGTATTCTGAAATTGGTGTAAACTTTTCCATTTGCCTAGAATGGGGCTTTGTCCGCTCCATTCTGATTGGGTGAGATTTGCCAAAGCCCCCGTTATCTCAGCCAATCAGCTGTTTTTAGCATTTTTACTGTAAATTTTTAACAGTCCCGTCGTGGATTCTGATTGGTCAATCCTGCCCCATAGGTTTTAATAGTTCAGTGTCGCTCCTATTCGATTGGCCCCGGGTTTTTTGGCGACCAATGAGAAAGGTTTCAGAATTTTTTAAATACTGTATTTCCCGCCATTTCCAAAATCCTAATTCTTGACTTAGGAATTGGAAAAAGGATTTTGTTTTAGTAAAATTTTTTTTTTTAATGTTTCAGCCCCTTTTTCCCGAGAATGTAGAATGCCTTTATAAAGGCGATTTTGGATTTATCCCGCACCGACATGTGGAATGATTTCTCGCCGCTCCACCTGTCTCGCATCGGAACAGATTTTCGGCGCAGTCCCGCACGGCGCCTAAGTCCCGCACTGCGCCCCACACACTAGCGAGGCGCAGCGGACTTTTCCCCGTATGTATGAGGGCACTTCCTCGGACGGCGAATCTTCGGCGCAGCGCCGCACAGCGCCCATGTCCCCCACTGGGGCCCCACGCACTGGCGAGGCGCGGGAGACTTTTTCCCCACATGTATGATCGCACTACCTCCGGCGGACAATCTCAGATGCAGCGCCGCACTTCGCCTCATTCCCGCACTGCGCCCCACGCACTGGCGAGGCGCGGCGGACTTTTCATGATATGTATGAGCGCGGCCCGTCCCCGACATAAATCAGGCGCAGATTCCGCCGGGAAACTGGCGGAAAAACCGGCGCCTCGACCCGGCGAGCTTCATACATGTGGCCCCTAAAGTATATAAAAGACATTAACTGTATTACCAAAGACAGGTCTGAGAAATGTTTATCATAACAGGTTAGAAACAGAAAATTGAAGCTTGTGAATAAGATACACTATTGTTGATCATTTTGTTTCAACTGTAGGGTTATTCAAAAAATATTTTGTTAAATAACTCCCAAATTATTTCACAACAGGAACAATTCCAAAAATTGCTATACAGTATCTTACAAAAGTGAGAAAACCCTTCACATTTTTTATAAATATTATTATTAGTGTTATTTCTTTACATGGGACAACACTGAATATATGACACTCTGAGGAAATGTAAAGTAGTCAGTGTACCACTTCTAACAGTGTGAAAGAAAAAATGGACCCGGCGCACGTGCAGGATAAAAAGCCCGAGCTAGAGGCTTTTACATTAAAAAAGTATTTATTCTTAAAAATGCAAGATTTTACTCTCACAAAATTAAAAACAAAACATACAGATTATTTCTTTACGCTTTCGCGAGAGAGCCCTCGCTTCAAACAAAACTTTTTGATAAGCGAGGGCTCCTCGCGAAACGCGTAAAGTATAATCTGATGTTTTGTTTTTAATTTTGTGAGAGTAAAATCTTGCATTTTTAAGAATAAATACTTTTTTTTAAAGTAAAAGCCTCTAGCCCGGCTTTTTTTTCCTGCACGTGGCCGGTCCATTTTTTTCTTTTTCATTGGCGTCTTTCTCCCACCGGACATCGGAGCGGAGCATCAGTGACCTGCGGCTGCCGTACTAAGGGCTACGGTATATAAATTGCCCCGCAAGCCCATATGAGTGTTGTGCCTCTATATTATAAGCGCAACACTTCAAGGTGAGAATCCAACTGTATTCAATACCTAAATTTGTTATAACAGTATAACACTATTGTGCGCCCCCTCTTTTTTCCTCTTTTTGCATACTTCTAACAGTGTAAATTTTATGTATTCTCAAAATAACTCAACACATACCCTTAAAAGTGTAAACAGCTGGCAACAAAAGTTAGTGCACCCCTAAGTGAAAATGGACAAATTGTGTCCAAAGTGTCAATATTTTGTGTGGCCAATATTATTTTCCAGCATTGCATTAACTCTCTTGGGCATGGAGTTCCCTAGAACTTTACAGGTTCCCACTGAAATCCGCTTTCACTTCTCCGTGACAACATCATGGAGCTGATGGATGTTAGAGACCTTGCACTCCTTCACCTTCTGTTAGAAGATGCCCCACAGATGCTCAGTAGGGTTTAGGTCTGGAGATATGCTTGGCCTGTCTAGCATCTTTACCTTCATTTTCTTTAGCAAGGCAGTGGTCTTCTTGGAGGTTTGTTTGGGGTTGTTGTCAGGTTGAATTACTGTCCAGTGGCCCATTTTCGGCAGGGAAGGGATCATGCTCTGCTTCAATCTGTCACAATATACAGGATGTTGGCAGTCATGAATCCCTCAATGAACTGTAGCTATCTCAGCTGGCCGCAAGCTTGCAGGCACAAACCTTGACCCTTTCACTTCCATGAGTAACGGAAGGCATCAAACATGTTTGACACCATCTGAACAAAATAAGTTTAATTTAGTCTCATCAGACCACAGGCCTGTAATCCATTTCCATAGTGTGCTTATCTACAACAAACTGGGGGCTTTCTTGTGCATCATCTTTAGAAGAAGACTGTTTCTGAGATGAAGGCAATGCAGACCAATTTGATGCAGTGTGTGACATATGGTCTGAGCAGTGACCCCCTACCCCTTTAACCTCTTGAGCAATACTGGCAGCACTCAAACATCTATTTTTAAAAGACAATCTCTGGATAAGCACTGAACTTCTTTGATCATCCATGGTGAGGCCTGTTCTGAGTGTAACCCATCTTGTTAACGAAAGGTGTTGGCCATCTTGCTGCAGCTCAGTTTCAGGGTGTTGGCAATCTTCTTATAGCCTAGGCCATCTTTATATAAAGCAGCAATTCTATAAGGCAACAATATAAGGCAAGAGCGTGAGAGCGATAACACCAATTTTAATAAACCTGCTCTCCATCCACACCTTTAACCTTATAACACTAACAAGTCACTTGATAACTTGAAGGAAAAATGACGAATTGGGCACAATTTAGACAGTTTAGACACTGATGACTGTGTATTGAGATATTTTGAGGGCATACCAACTGTAAAGTGTTACATATACTATATTTAAAATGATCTTTTACAAGTAGAAAGAACTACAAAATACCACATATTATATCAGAATAATAAAGTATAATTTATATCTTTAAAGAATATTTTTACAATATTTTCTGAACAAAACAATATAATTTATCCAGCCTTTTCAGAATTTTGTCAGCAAATTAAGACCATTTTAGAGGCATGAATGAGTTTGAAAGACTTTTGTCATACATTTCTTATTTAGTACATAAAGGTCAATTTTATTTCAAATTACTGTTAAAACCTTTAAAATGTATATCAGGTCTCAATAAACACCAATCTAATAGCAAAGAGCTTATACATTGACTGTGTACAACTTCCTTAATTATGCCTCAGTTCACACATTAAAAGAATCTGTCATGGAATCTATGGCAGAAATAAAAAAATAAACTCTGGGATTTCTGTTGTAGATTTTTACTTTGTAGCATTGGTTTTCACCGTGATTTTTTATGTGGATTAGCATAAATTTGTATCAGTTAGCACAGATATCGTAGTAGTTTTATCATGGATTTATTGTAGATTTTACTGTGGATTTTTTCTGACCTAAAAAGGTAAAATCCTTCATTAGGATAACAATAATCCTCAGATAATTGTTTTTAGTACAGATTTTGCTATTACGTGTTAAACTTAGGGTAGAAAAATCCTTAGAAAAATCCACAGTAAATCTGCCAAAAATCCACAACAAAATCACTACTGACTGGAGTAAGGTGACCAGAAATTTTGGAAGCAAAAGAGGTATGTGCACCGCCCCAAAAAATGTGCATAGACCACTCCCTCTTTATACCAAGCCACAGCCTCACAAAAGGTCACACCAACTAGACCCAACTACTATGTAATAGCTCTGGAAGAAAGATAATTCAGGGGTTTGGCATCACCAAGCTTTCCTGGATGTTGTATAGCCCATTCAGCATCAAACGGGGCTGAGAAATACTACCAAACTGTGTCTAAACCTAATCCATTACCTACAACCAATATTTCCACCATACAGTGACCATATAGTGGTAGATAACAATGTACACAGACTCTATACTCCTGCCATATGGTGACCATATAGTGCAGACTGAATATTACCAGTGTACACAGGCTCTGCAGATTAATGTAACCCCCACACAGTGAACATATAGTCCCCCATGTTCCCCCATCATCAGTATAGGCAGGCATAGGTCCCCATAGGCAGTATAGGCAGGTATAGGTCCCACATAGGCAGGAATATGTCCCCCATAAGCAGTATAGGCAGGTATAAGTCCCCCATAGGCAGGACTAGGTCCCCAATAGACAGTATAGCAGGTATAGTTCCCCCATAGGCAGGAGTAGGTTCCCCATAGGCAGTATAAACAGATATAGGTCTGCCATAGGAAGGTATATGTCCAGTATAGGCAGGTATAGATCTCTCATAGTCTGTAGGCAGAGTTACAGGATGGCATTAAAAATAAAAAAAAAGTACTTACCTCTCTCTCCGCTGCTCTGCTAAGGCTCTCTCTGGTCTCCATCTTCTTCCTGCACAGGTGGTGTGATGTCATCATGCCACTCAGTCAGCGTGATGACACTCTCACGTCACCTGTGCTGGATACTCTGAAGGGTCACAAGCTTGCAGCCTTCCGACATACTCGACAAAGCAGAGAGCTCTCACTCTTTGTTCTGCAATAGCAATTAAGTGTTTCCAGAGGAGGTGCATGCAGCTGAAAAGGTTGCCGCCGGCACTCCGGGCCCATGGCAGCGACCCGGAAGCCAACGAAAAACTGGCAATGTTCTGCTGAAAGCAGGCCAATGGGCTGCCCGCCGTGACACTGGCAGGGCCGTGGGTCTTGTGGCCAAAAGCGTGACCATCACCCCGAAAGCAGGACGCCTGGTCACATTAAACTGGAGCAATTTTTCGCAGATTCTAAGCAGAAATGCTGTTGATTTTGTAAGAAAATCTGAAGACCAACAAGCTTATGTGACTGCAACCTAAAAGTTAGTGAGAAGCACTATAGCATACTACCTACATGAATAGCATACAGCAATGCATCAATTTTACTGTACATATGATGTATAAGTATGTCATAGTGCCAGTAAGGGTCTTTGTAGTGGGATCGTAGATTGCAGCTAACACTCGGCAGTTACAATGTGGGATGGTGCCGGCATCATCCCACGCTGTTTAACCTCTTAGGTTCCGTGGCAAAGATGGCTGCGGTGTCTACATCAATGAGAAATGTTGCTGTGCACCATTCCTCACTTCCTCACGGGCACCGATCGGTTCACATAGCAGCTGGAAGCCTTGTGAAGGCTTCCATTGCTGCCATGTTTTCTGTTTTATTACAACCTGCCCCAGGCAGGAAGTAGTAAGACCTCCATCTTTGTACACCCTAATGCATAGAATTACAATCCATTAGGCTGTATAAACGATTATGGTGAAGTATCCTGGGGGGATTCAAAGTTAAGTTAAAAAAATGTTTAAAAGTGTAAAAAAAAAATTAAAAATTAAAGGTTCAAATCCCCCCCCCCTTTTTCCCATTTTGCAAATAAAAAAATTAAATAATAAAAAAGTTTCACATATTTGGTATTTCCACAATGGAAAAGTTCTGATCTATTAAAATATAGCATAATTTATCCTGTACACTGAACATCATAGAAGAAAAAAATTCCAAACACCAAAATTGTGTTTTTTGGTCATTTCACGTCCTCTAAAAATTGGAATAAATGTAATAAAAAAATCCATATGTATTCTAAACTGGTAGCAGTAAAAAGTACACTGTAGCCTGCAAAAAATGCACCCTCCCTCAAGTCCGTAGGTGTTATTACAAAAAAAGTTATTGGTCACTGAAAATGCAGTCACCACAGGCTTTCATAGCCACTAGCTGCTTATCTCTATCTTACAGCTTCAAATCCAGGCGTGTGTCTCTCCTCTCAATACAAGTCTCTCCTCTCAATAGGCATGTCTTCCCTCATTGAAGACTGGTGACATCTTCACACTGCCTCCCTGCTCCCTCCTTAGTCATCATCATCATCATCATCATCATTATCCTCATCATCATCATTCTGTGGGAGCAGTAGAAGAGAGAGGATGTCACAGTTCTGCAGACGTCCTGCAGTTGTCAGGAGTCTGGAGTCTGGAGACCTGTCACCTCCCTCCACAAACAATTCTTGTAACCAGAACACCTGTATTGGTGTAAACAGTTATAAATGCAGCCTCAAATGATGACACCAATGTGAGAGATGCAAGCTGCTCCCCCCTTTGTTATCAGGCAGAAGGTAGAGGGTGAGCCTAGTGTATAAGGCTGTCTTATGTGGGTGGGGAGAGTGAATCTTACAACTAGAGACTTAGTAATTGCCAAGATCCTTCACATAGAGCTATCACTGGGAGAGGAGCATATAGAGCTCAGGTAGCCTTTGTTACACAGACACAGCACCTGGCACAGAAAGATGAGGCAGCCAGTGTCATTTTTACACAGCGCAGATGGGAGTGATCACAGAGAGTGCAGGAAGCCAATCCCAGCACAGGAAGTGTGTTCCGCATAGGTGGAGTGTCCCAACGAGTAGTGTTGAGCGATTTTTATCGACAAAGTTGAAATTAGGGCCCGTTACAGGAGTATTGCCCATAAAGCCCTGTTGATATATATAAATTCCAAAGCACACTAGGACAATAGAAAAAAATGTTTAATTTGCATAAATCTTTATATAGGTCAAGTTTACATAACATTAGTTCCATACATGATTTTCACATAGTTTTAGTAATTTTACATAGCATTTACAAGATGGGATTTTTTGCAGAGAGATACTGTGATCAATTTTTATAAGACATTTCAATTACTTTCAACCTTTCTCAATTAGATAACTAAAAAGAAAACATAAGAAAGTTTAGAGTAAAAACATAATGGAGATATCGATCGGCATACTATCGCAGCTAAGAAGGTAGCTTGAAAGACTGGCCCGATCCCCCTGCTATTCCTGTGCCCTGTCTGCGCTTTACTCCTCAAAGCGCAGGCAGGGAAGCACGGCAGAGGAGTGAAGAAGGAGCCAGTCTGCAGCGAAGCCAGTCTCTCTGCTCTCTGGACTCCAGGACTGGTGAGTAGTGTTGAGCGATTTTTATCGACAAAGTTGAAATCGGCAAGGTTTTTATGGTGATCGAGAAGTTCCAGTCATGCGATAATTAAGGTTAAAATCTTGCATCATCTATTAAGATCCGCCGTTTTCCGGCGCTTCCTGTAATTTTGCAGCCAGCAAATGAGATTACAGAATAGAGCAGGTGAGATGTTGTGTGCGACGTCATGACTGGGTAAGTGTATGGGATTTGCGATTGGCTGAAAAATCACATGACTCGTTTAACATAGAACAGCGTTTCCCTGTTTTCAGCCTCAGTGTCGTCTCAGCGTCTCATAGGGGATAGGACCTTCACACTGGCCCTGTGGCCAAACAAGCTCAGTCGAAATTAGTCTATTTCTGCACCATCTAAACCTCTACATTAGCTGTGATCCTTCCAATTAGTTAGATTAGAGATTTGAACATTTTATGTAGTAAGCTAGATAATTTTAAAGCAGCATCTACCGCGTGTAAATTCACGGGCGGTGGAGAGTCGGGTGGGCCCCCGCGGGCGGAACACAGACAACCTTCTATCTATAAAGAACACTGGATAAAAGTCACCAAACTTATTGAGTAGACATTGTAGTGGAGAAAATCTTTATATTAACATTTTTTGCTATTGAAATATTTCCTAGATATGTGGGCACCTGAACTTATATATGGATAAACATCATTCTAGTAACTGCCAGGTCTCTTTGTTACTGCAAAACTCCATCTTATTATTATCTGTATACATTTTCAGAAAGGTGTTTCAATTTACCATTTACACCTGTGACTGTTATATAAACCACCTTTTACTTAAATTACAAAACCGCACTGCTTGTAGTCAGCACAGGTTGTTTGTTGCCAAAAATACCGTGTTTCGTACGAAAACATCACAGTTACGTGTTTTTTGACTTTTGCGCACCCAGCACTGTTCATTGACGCAGCATCTACGTAAATCTTAAAACAGCAATTCTATATTCACCACAGGTGAATTGAAAGGTGCAAAAAATACCGTTTATAATATCAAAACATAACAGTTACTAGTTTTTTGACTTTTGCGCACCCAGCACTGTTCATTGACGCAGCATCTACGTAAATCTTAAAACAGCAATTCAATATTCACCACAGGTGAATTGAAAGGTGCAAAAAATACTGTTATTATATCAAAACATAACAGTTACGTGTTTTTTTGACTTTTGCGCACCCAGCACTGTTCATTGAGACAGCATCTGCGTAAATCTTAAAACAGCAATTCTATATTCACCACAGGTGAATTGAAAGGTGCAAAAAATACCGTTTATTATATCAAAACATAACAGTTACGTGTTTTTTGACTTTTGCGCACCCGAGCACTGTTCATTGACGCAGCATCTACGTAAATCTTAAAACAGCAATTCTATATTCACCACAGGTGAATTGAAAGGTGCAAAAAATACCGTTTATTATATCAAAACATAACAGTTACGTGTTTTTTGACTTTTGCGCACCCAGCACTGTTCATTGACGCAGCATCTACGTAAATGTGAAAACAGCAATTCTATATTCACCACAGGTGAATTGAAAGGTGCAAAAAATACCGTTTATTATATCAAAACATAACAGTTACGTGTTTTTTGACTTTTGCGCACCCAGCACTGTTCATTGAAGCAGCATCTACGTAAATCTTAAAACAGCAATTCTATATTCACCACAGGTGAATTGAAAGGTGCAAAAAATACCGTTTATTATATCAAAACATAACAGTTACGTGTTTTTTGACTTATGCACACCCAGCACTGTTCATTGACGCAGCATCTACGTAAATCTTAAAACAGCAATTCTATATTCACCACAGGTGAATTGAAAGGTGCAAAAAATTACGTTTATTATATCAAAACATAACAGTTACGTTTTTTTGACTTTTGCGCACCCAGCACTGTTCATTGACGCAGCATCTACGTAAATCTTAAAACAGCAATTCTATATTCACCACAGGTGAATTGAAAGGTGCAAAAAATACCGTTTATTATATCAAAACATAACAGTTACGTGTTTTTTGACTTTTGCGCACCCAGCACTGTTCATTGACGCAGCATATACATAAATCTTAAAACAGAAATTCTATATTCACCACAGGTGAAAATTTAAAGGTGCAAAAATACCGTTTATTATATCAAAACATAACAGTTACGTTTTTTTGACTTTGCGCCCCCAGCACCGCTCCTTGACGCAGCATCTACGTAAAGCTTAAAACAGCAATTCTATATTCACCACAGTGAATTGAAGGTGCAAAAAATACCGTTTATTATATCAAAACATAACAGTTAAAGTGTTTTTTGACTTTTGCGCACCCAGCACTTTCATTGACGCAGCATCTACGTA